>VWYE01004924.1:245589-261395 GCA_013398995.1 Alaudala cheleensis | reverse complement strand
AAAAAAAAAAAAAAACCCACCAAAAAACACACCACCAAAAAAAACCCCCAAAAAACAAAAAAGGAAAGAAGAAAGCAATATGAGAAGACTCTAAACACATGAACAATAATTTATGGAAAACTTGGCTTTCTTTTAAATGCTGAAATTTTACACTAACACCTATAGACTGGTTTTCTCCTTTTTTATTTGGTTTTTCAAAAATTATTTCTTATTGTTCATATAAATAGAATTTCACAAAAGGAACATGCATGCAGTGAGGAAGACAGTTCCTACCACACAGGTGCTAAAATAGTCTCAGCTGTATCAAAAAGAAAAAGCTCTTTCAAGAACATGGTGCTACAGAGCGCCTGAGAACTCACACTGCTGACCTTCTGCACCTACAATTCTGGAAGATGGAAATGGATTTTCTTTTTTTAAATGCATGAAGTACTAGAGTGCTGTTTGTTCTCTAGCTCGTAAGATTTACTAGAGCAAAAGAAATAAGAGCTTTAGTCAAATGGGAGGGCAGGTGTCCCTCTGGAGATTACAAAATCAATCAGCTCTTGTTGTGCAGCTCTGTCACTGCACAGTGACAGAGCGTCCCGCTGTGGCCAAGTTGCAGAGACTGCTAAAACACTGAACAACATTACCATAAACCTTACCTAGTTTGCTGAGTGAATTTGGTTGCTCCCTGACACACAAGTTGCTTTCTCATTGCCATATAGTTGAGGCATCAATATTTCAGTCCAGGGTGAGAAAGGCATAGAGGAGATGATGGGAAGAAGTCCAGAAAGGCAAATGTGGATCCTTACAGCAGAGCACTGCTTTCCCCAAGTCTTTAAAGTTCACTGCTTGGAGGCTGGAGGAATGAGGGCCCAACACAGACAAGGAGCTAGTGATGTCCATCAGTCATTCTACTCTCTTTGCAGCCACTTCTGAATAAATCCCAATTTTCAGGGAGGAACTGGAGTGCTGAAGATGCAGTAATGGGTGGAGTTATCACTTCAGCCTGTGTACTGGAATGGGTGCACTCAGCTTTGAGTGCAGAGGTGTGCCCTTACCTGTGCCATAAAGGCTATGGGAATCAAGGTGAGTCTCATGCCTCATAATCTCAGCAGAAACCATCACTGTGACAGGAGTGCCTGAAAAAATCATGTGTCCTCTAACAATTAATCAGAACCACCTTTCTCACTGAGATTAAAATCCTCTCACTGACCTATTTTATATGGCAAGAGTGGAGACCCCAGACTTACAGATTTGTAACTGAACAGCTCTACAACAACTCTAATCAAAGGTGCTTGTACTCCATAATGTTCTGATTTTTCTTTGTCCCCTTTTGTTAAACTCAAATTTAGCCAAAATTTATACAGAGCATATTTCTTAATTTAATTTTTACTGTTTGGATCAATAAATCAGTAATATTTCCTCAAATGCAAGATTTTACTGAGGAAAGATGGCTTCTGTTGCCCAGTAGATTAGTGAATAATGCAGAAACATTGGCATGTATCACTCAGGGAAAACTGAAATTCTTATTTGCTCTCTTAACTGTGGTTTTAGTCTCTTAAGTGACAAGTTCGGACAACATATTCCCATGATCCTTTGTGAAGTGCATTAATAAAGACTGCAAAACTCGATACAGCATGTCCACCAAAGCACAACAGTGATACTTGTAATGCATTTACTTAGATTTTTTTCTCTATTATTGACAACATGGTGTACCACCAAGTGCAAACAACCACAGTGAGGAACTAGACAGGATTTGTATTCCATTTTCAGTCATTTCCAGTTTTTATTTCTCAAGGAAGACTCTACTCCCAGTGTTTTCAACAAATACACAGGTTTTTTTAAACACACTGAATTCTTCACTGAGAAGTCCACTGTGTGTGCTTTTCAGATAGAAAACTTTCTGGATTTGATTATAAACCGTTGTTTATAAGCCAGAAGAATTCTCTTTTGTTGTGATGTGTAACTAACCTAGAAGCTTTGGTTATGAAATATCCCACATGCCTAGGCATGGAGAGCTAGGCCCATGAAGCAGGATTTAAGAAAACTGGTTGTTCAGGGCTACAGAATCTAATCCTGTGCACACAGTGCTTAGAGCAGAATGCACAATGTGGTTTAAACACCTGGTATTGTCAACATCTCTGTACTCAATGTTCACTGGGCATTCCAGGGTGCTCTGTCCCAGAGAGAAAATCCAAACAGCAGGAACAGCTGTCTGCCTTCTCTGTACAGCTCAGGACAATGAAATATAACAGTATCTGAAAAACTGAATGTGCATACAGAATTAAACTAGCTCATAGAAAAATATTATGCCATTTCCAATTACATATTAAAAACTTTAAACCTACTAATTTTCAATCCCACAGCAAAAGGTAAATTATAATACATTTTCTATAAAATCAGCATTTTCAACAATAAGATCAGGAACAAAAATAAGCTATTCAGAGGATTGCCTTGGTTTTATAAACCAAAACTAACTACTTTTTAACTTTAAAAAAATCTGCTTTTTTATACAAAAGAAAGCTTTTCCTGCAAAATTGGAAAAATAGCTTGATCTTTTGCTTGGTATATATAAACATAAATATTCTGTATCTTTTTCTTTATTATTTTGTAAGTATTTTTTTATCCTTTAATAGTCAAAGTGACTACATTCTGAACTGATCTACTGAAAAGTTATAAAGTCTTTTTTTCTACCTTTCAGACTCCGCAGATTTCAATTTCCAAAATCTAAAATGAGCACTAGAAGAATCACAGTGGAAAGTCTGCTTTAATTTTTCGGAACTGGAGTAAGTCCTTCAACGTTTTTGCTCAAAATTTTTTTTCTCAAAACTGCTAAAAAAGGAAAACAAGAAGTCTTTTTAACTAATGAACTGTCCTTCACACACTTGCTGTCCATCATGTTCCATAGCACTACTGGATCCTGGCCTTTTCCCCAGGACTTCCACGACTTGATTAGATTGGGGGTTCTGAGACTGCAGAGGAAAAGGACCTCTATCAACTCCAGACAGCCTGTGTAATAATATGTATTTTAATGTTAACAAAGCTGACTGTGGAAATGCTATCCATAGTTCAACAGCAGCTCTGCAGAGGAATGGATTAATTCTTTAGACAGAGGAAGCAGAAAGAGTGGTAAACAAGAGAAAACCAATTTTAAGAATAATGCTACTTTCCTTATTTTAAAACCATTGAGAGTACCAGGATTTAGAAGCACTTTGTTATTTTTTTCTCTATTGTCTTTTATTATAGAATGCATTTTGTCTCACCTAAGCTAAAGAACATGGAAGGAATTATGAAGAGGTACCTTATAAATACTTTTTTGATGAAGATGAACTCTAAAGGAGGAGTGTAAGAAGTTATGATTATAAATACTAAAAATATTCTAGGAAGACAAGGTATTATTTATAAAACCTATGAAATCAACTATAAAGACTATGAATACACTATGTATATTTTTTTCTCTGAAATCTAGTAGCAAGAAACTGTATTTGCCACATGTAATCACTTAGGTGATTGTCTTGATCATTATTAGTTACAATTTTGGCATAAATTAGTGGCTGTATATTAGGTCTAAATAAGATACAAATTGTTCTAATGCCCATGTTCCTATCTGAAATAGATTGTTTTCATTGTTTCCTAAAGTGTCAAAACCTAGTGGAAAAAATTTAAAGCCATTCAAATTTTGGGTGACCATGTAGTACAAAGAATTAGCTGCTCCAGAGGTCATTTAGAACAAGCTGGCATATACTGGCACGATCTTGCTGGATGAAGTGTCTGATTATTCTCAAAGATTGGAGGGACAAGGTACACATCTGCATTGAAAAGCTGGGTTTCAGTAGCAGAAGGTGGAGCCTAATGCTCTGTAGGGTGCTAGCTGCAGGGTTAGGGGCAAAGGGGTGTAGTAAATTTTGTTACAGTGATTATTTTTATAGAGTAGACTGCACAAACATATCAGACAACCTCATCATATGTTCCATACACAAGGTAAGCATTTGGGTTTATTGGGGCACTGATCAAGGATGAGGGATGTTCCTTTTCCCAGCTGTTTGGAGATCTGGAGTGAGAGGTACTTCAGCTGAATTATAAGCTCATTTTTGTCATTAAATTTCTTAGCATTCATCTGGCACTAAACAGCCAACATTTTACAAGTCATCATAAACACAACAGCAACAAAACTTTCCTTGTCATCTATACTTTAAGGGAAAGTTTCATGCATTTCTTACAGATGTGGGTATTTCCCAAACCAAGGCCTGAGGTCCTGCTATTATGCTCTGCTTATTTGGATTACCTTCCTTCATTTGGACAGGACTCTCTAAGTTTGTTGAGCCACATCTCCATCCCATTGTCCTTAAAAGAAGGGTGAAATTATGTGTCAAGTGTATGAGGAAATATATCTTAGTTTATAATCAATCATTTCAGATGTATTTCCATCAGAATTCCTTGATCTTTACTGAGGTAAGTGACAGGGAAAGAAATGCACCATATTACTGATCCTGTGCTTTTCTTTGCAGTCCACATACAGAATGCAGGCCAGATCCACCTCAAGTGCCTGAAAAGTTGATTTTAAGAAATGGTGGATTTCTGAAGTGATATTTCAAATTTCTAGGCTGATATTTGCCTTTTTCATCATGACAGAAAACTCTGTGGATGATTTTTTTTCCCCCAGGTAAATGCAACCAGACAATCCACGACAAATTCAAGTTCACAGAAGAGAGCAGAGATAGGCTCATGCACATCCAGTCAGGCCAGGGTGAAGACTAAGGTTCACACCTCCTCTCTCTGTTGAATTCTGCTTAATCAGAATTCTTAATTCTGCTGAATCAGAGATGCAGTGAGCATCATATAATAGATGAGATGAATGTTAAAAATGTTTTAGAGTTTGGGGCATACTGAAACCTTCCAAGAGAAGAACTAATAGACATACTATGGAGTATTAAATTGGGTGACAATAAATCTGTGATATTAATTCAACCTTCTCCCACTAGGAGAAATAGAAAAAGGCTAGCATTTAAAGAGAAATGGGTTCTAAATGTAGCCATAGTAAACCTCATTTTTGTGGCTTATGAAGAAAAAATTCACTACAAGGTGAAGCAATATTCTGTATTTGTGGTAAGCAAAAATCTATGCCTGAATGCACTGCAACTGAAATACACAGGATGTCTGCTGATGATTTCAGCAGGAACACAGCAGCACTTTCTCTGGAATTCTGCCAGACCCTAGAAAATATTTGGGATCTGAAAAATCCCAACAAGGTGAAGGGTGACAGTTTCAGGAGCACTGTTACAGAATCTGAAGTGGGAGCATCTAGTCCCCATCTATGTCAGTGAAAGGAATAATGACATTTCAACAGCAACTTCCTTGCTAGGCTTTGTTCAAAGACTAAAAGTTGTCAGCATTGTGGCATACCAGTAACAAAAAGAAAAAACTGACAGGAAAATCACAAAGTTGACAGAAATGGGATGTCTATGGTTCCTGCTGACAGCACTTGCATCTATTTTCAATCAGAAAATTGAAAAGTTTCCATTTCATTTAGGAAAAGGTCAAAATCATAAAAAACAGATGATGAGAAAGTTCTAGTAATCAATGAAACAGGTCTTCCTCCCTAGCATAAGCTTCAGTCTATCGACTTTTGAATGAGATTGTAATAGAAACCTCCTGAATTGGGCTTTTATGTATCTTCCTGGGAATCCCTCCAAGACCCAAGCATCCCTTGTGTAGGTGTCTGCATGATTAAACTCCCCTCATTTCTGCCCTCCTTGAATGGCTGCAGCTTGTGGGGTCTCTCCAGCCCCAGCCCACAGTCTGCCCTTTGGGTTAACAACTTATTCCCAGGCTGATCCTGTCTGACCTCACACAAGTCAGATACTGACTGGGGAGTCACAAGACCACAGTGAGCTGTGATACAAAATTATGAATGCATTTATGTATTGCCTTCTGATTTCAGTTTTCTGCTGTCAGTGAAGCCAAATAGCTACTTCCATCTTGCACATCACTCACTTTTTAATATGTTAAAAGACCTTTAAACCCTTGCTGATTATTTTCTTTTCACTTTTTATAAATTGGAGTAGATAGAATAAGGCAGCTTATCTACTTCCCTGAATCTGAAATACAGAAGTTCTGCTTGTCCTAAATCAAGGGAAAGGCCATGGCAACACATGTGGGTGATTTTGGATTGCCTGTGATTGGCATAGTGCAAATGTGCATCAAGGCAATACTAATTACTACTGAGACATAAAAACTCTATTGCTTTTCTTCATTCTAATCCCAAAGGCAAATTGTTCATAAATAATATTTGAGGTTAATACAGCTATGTGAATCTCTATACAAATATTTAATCAACCACCCATTCAACTACCAGATAGTGCTGGTTTAACTGCTGCTACTTGGGCACTCCTGCAGACTTTCCCTTGGAAGTCATACTTTCATTAGACTTTAATACAGAGGTATAATTAATGGATAGCTGTCACAGCTGCTCTATGTAGTGATTCACTAGAAGATGTCTGAAAAATAAAATGTACTGCAAAAATGCCAGCTGCAAGTGGCAAACAGGAAAAATGACATGTTACATTATTAAATGAAAAATGATTGACTATGCATTGTAGTATGCGTTTAGATGAACAATAAATTACTGAATTAGAGTTCATTGTGATAAAGAACCTGGTACAAAAGGTCTGGTTTTCAAAAGTCTCTGTACTTCCCTGTGAGAAGTTTTAAGGACGGGTCTGTGCTGCAAGTCTAGGTGAGAGCTGGCAAACATGTCCTGTCTGTGCACTTAATAAAGCTGTCTCCTCATGCCAGGATGCTGTTATCAATCATCTGATGAAGTCCTTTCTCTCAGGAAGGTGACACCCTGCCTAACTGCATTTTTAGATACTCTGTACAGAATAAAGCACTGGGCACTCCTGGAGAGCTAAGAAGAAACTCAAGGTACAGTCAAATCTTTGCTTGTGCACCAGCTTCAGACATGATTCTGCCAGACAAGTTTCCCTCATACAGATGCAAAGTTTAACAAGTTAACTCGAACCATCTTTAGCAGGGAATAGGACTTCTGCATTTCCAAGTGACTACAGCTGATCATTTACTGAGTAGCCCAAGTTTCAGTGGCAATTAAAAGGTTGATATTGCTGAACAATGGTATTTGTAATACCAGAAAGATTTTGGAGCAGCTTTCTACTGTTAAATCCCCCCAAAGTCTGACAATAGCCACCAGATGCATTTTGGAATAGCAAAGACAAAAGCATATGTGGGTTCACACTTCTCCTAGGGTGTGAGGAAGTTCATGCAAGAGACTTCAAACTGCTGATACACATGAGCTTAAGGAAGGACTAGATGGTTAGGGCTAGCTAGAGCTTAAGACCAGACAGCAAAGTAAATCTTTCTTGCAGAGTTAAATTGATGCAAAAAATTTAAAAGCAAAAAGTATAATACATTTCTCCCCCTCCCCCTAGATTACACAGCAAATTTATACAAATATTAATGTATTGTTTATGAGCATTATAACAGAAAAGGTTTAATTTAACAGCTCAATAACTCTTGACATGTCATTACATAACAGCCAAGCAGGTGACTCTTTTTTGCCAATTGCTCTAAATTTGAATTTATATTAATGGTGTACAGTGACACCTCAAGTGCCTGAAAAGTTGATTTTAAGAAATGGTGGATTTCTGAAGTGATATTTCAAATTTCTAGGCTGATATTTGCCTTTTTCATCGTGATGATTTTCAACAGGCATTTCAAGCAAATAGAAGGAACTGGTAAGGATTATCTTCATGCAGTAATGCATTAATCTATCTTTTGTTAGGCTATAGGTTTTATTTTCTTGGAAGGTGATAAACCTGAAGCTAGAGCATGTAGCTTGATAAACAATGGTAAAGTTTTTGTTAGCTTTATACACCCTAAAGCCAAAGCATTTCCTTGAAATGATGGAATGGGAAGTTAGCAAAGATAAAAGCATCCTTTAGGTTTTAATTCGGTCCACTAAGTGGAAATCTACTCTACATGCCCAACACTGTAAACATGGAGCCTCCTTCCCTAGAGAAGGATTTTATGGCTGCCTGTCTAACAAAGACATCCTCTGTCTGAGGATCTTGATAAGGAAAAAAACCCAACCAGGATCTAGGGGAAAAATAATTACAGAGAGAACAAAACAATTTACATACACACAAAATAATTGCTGGATAATGACATCTGCAATTCCTTGTGCTCACTCAGGTCTGTGCCTGAGCAGAGACACCTGCCTGCAGAAATCCAAGGGCATGCTACAGGAATAGGGGCTTAGAGTTTGGATAAACTCCACAGAAAGAGGGACAATGGGCAAATGCCTAATTAAAAGATGCACAAGCAGAAAAGGGGATTTTAACAAATATTAAAAAAAAGGGAAACCCATAGACAAAAGTTCTTAAAAAGAAAAAAATGCAGGAGAAAATAGGCCTGGTTTATGATGCACAGCAAAAGGAAATATGTAAATGTTAAACTGTTATAAAAAGAGGGAATTAGGAGGGAATTTAATAAAAAAACATATATTAAAAAAATCACTGTTTCCTTACTTTTTTATTCTGCCGAGTATTTATTCAAATTAGCTCAGCATTTGTGGCTTTCAGTTTTGTTCTTTTAATGATTAATTTATAGTGGGTTATCTGGGGCATTATGTGGTGCAAATAGTAAATAACCATGACTGTAATTGGTAAACAGCCCAAACACCATCAAACATGGAGCTCTGACACAATGACACGATGCAGAGTAGCACACACCTGTTACATACTAATTCATCATCAGTGGTCAATCTGCAAGTATTTCAGCAGTCACCACTGAGGAAGATAAAGAACGTGCTGTATAGATTTTCCTTCTCTAAATAGGGGCCTGGGTAATGTCCATGACAGATAATCTGTGATATAGGATTGACATTGCTTACTCCTGAATTAACAACATCTTTAAAGTCTGATAAAGAGTCTGTATCTGCAGAGCTATCAGCCTGACATCTTTAGCATCTGCTAAGATCACTTAAAAGGGTGAGGAGGGGAAGAGAGTTGGGAAAGGAATTAGTATGAATAGAAATGAGCTAAAGGAAGGTTATGAGGATGATAAACAGTTTAAGAGTTGAACTAGCCCTCTAGTCTAAAGGAAGAAAAGTTGGGCTTTTATAACACACTAAATTACCTCAAAAGAGACAGGTTTAAACCCTATTTCTGAAGATATATCTAATAATACTTAAAGAGGAAAAATATGCTAATAAATCCATGACTAAGAGTATCTGTAGGCACATAAAACTGTTAAAGCTGCAAAATCCTCTTAAAAAAGCCCCAAACCAGATGTATTAATAGCATGATGTAGTGTCCTTGTTGTTCCTGTAACCTTGTGATTGCAGTGACATTGCCAAAGCATAAGCAAAGGAAGCTATAAACTTCTCCATGTTGAATAAATTTTACATTCTCTGTTGCCGTGGGGATTTCCCAGTCTGAAATCTGCAGGATCCAGGTGACCCGGTTTTGAGCACAGGGTGGCTGAGCCTGCTGTGTTCTGCTGGCAGCACACAGAGCTGGCTGCTCAGAGCTGGGCACAGCAGCTCCCTCCTGCAGGGCAGGGCCTGCCTACAATGCCAGAGCACTCCAGGAAAGCATGGGTCCCTCTGAGCCAGGCAGCCCCCATCTGTGATCCCAGGGAGAGCTCTGGCCCTCCCTGGTCTCGGTGTGGGAATAGTGGAGGAAACTGAAGCGACTCTAGAGTACATCCCTGGCAAAATACTCACTGATGGACAATGGAGAGGTGAGAGAAAAAGGATAGGTGGGAATAATCAGGAGGTACCTCTTGAAAGGCAGGATAGAATGGGAGCTGTTCCCCACACAGCTGAAGTGGGAATGGGGACTTTTAAGTAAAAAAAAAAATCACTGAGGTGTGTCCTTTAGTCTGGGAGAGCATCAGCCAGTCTGAAACATGGGAAATCTATTGCTTTTTCCTATTTTAACTACACCTCCTCTTCAGCAGTCAATGCTTCTACCTTGGAAGAGCACCAGCTCCTCTATGCCAGCTTTCAATGTGGTATATATTAAACCAATGGAGATAGGCATCTCCAGGAAATTGATTTTGTAATGAAAGTAGTGCAGCGCTAACTGTAGTGGAACTCCAGAATGGCAGTCAAATTGATAATAAATAACTCAATTTTCAGCCCAGTGGTGATAGAGCATTTAACACTAGCAATTCCAGTTGCCAGTAGACTATGCTGGATCTTTGTTTTGCCTTGCCTTTCCACAGGAGGGAGTGGAAATCAGAGAATACTCAGAATCCAATTACTGGCAAAAGAGGTAATACAGAACAGTAGCCATGGTGGGATCCAGGAAGAAAACAAAGAATAACTCTTCAAACAGCAACCACTACAGCAGTTTTCTGCAGAATAGACAGTGTGCTCTAAAAGAGGTGTTGCAGAACCACTCACCAACCTCATCTTCCACAAAGGGGAATTTGGAAGGATGCTTTGTGGTTCTTGGGACAGTGTGCCTAAAGCTCCTGTAAAAGTATTTATTCAAAATGTGTTATTGAGCTTTGCCCATCTCTGCTAACTAGTAATTTGACAAATGAATTTTAAGATTTCAGTGAAGGTTTGGGTGCCACAGTGTGCTACTGATGGCTAGCTGATGTAAGCTCTCTCAAAAGGTCAGTGGATGAGCTTCACAAGGCTAAATGAAAACTCTGCTTTCTCATCACTGATTTAGCAATTTAACTAGATCATTAAAATATGGCATTCTAGAAATCACAATAGTGTGGACTTCACTACAAGCGTCTGTGTTCCTGTAATGGTCAAAAACCTGTAGGTCAAATTACATTGTGTGAAAGAGACTGGTGTTGTGCTTTTCATTTTGACTCAGCTACCCTTTGACAAAAAAACCCAAAACCAAACAAACAAAAAACCCCAAACAAACACAAACAACAACAACAAAAAAAAAAAGAAAGAAAATAGTAAAATGCTTAATTCGGTGTGTAAATATTGTAAATTGCTTTTATGAATTGATTTTCTTTTAATTTTACCTTTCATCATTAAATTGTAAACAAGCTGATGTACTGATGATGCACACTTTTGTATATAGATGTGGAATGGACCACTTCACATTAAGGTAAGGGAATTTACAAATATTTAGTCCTTTAGAAAGATATTAGCTAGCAAAATTCAATAAATCATAAGAATGTTCCAATACACATTTAATGTTTGTATGATGTTTTTAGCAAACTGAATTTTAACAGAGTATCAGTAGGTCTTTGGATACCTAGAGATTCCACTTTGTCATTTTTAATGTCTGTCAAATGGCACTATCATTTGAAAAAAAAAATTTTATAAAATATCTTTCAATGAAAAGAAACAAAAGCACCATCTCAATGTACATTTTTTCCTGGTTATTTTTACCATTTAGGAGTGCCATTGCTTTTTATTAGTATATATAAGAGAATTGCTATGAAAGCCTCCCCTTTCCAATTCCTGTGTAATAATGATGCAATATTCACATTTCATGTACTATAGAAAGATCCTTTTCTTGCTTACATCTACTGCAGACCTAAATATATATTAAAAAATATGCCTGTATATATATATAAAATATATGCTCTCCACTGAACTGCTAAAGAATTTTTCTGGTTTTGGATTATATGTGAACTAGCATATTACAAATTTGTAGCTGAAAATTAAAGACTTTTGGTTTATTTTGTCCAAAAAAGAGTTGCTTTAAGGTCAATATCACAAGATAATGCATCCTTTAGAGAGTTCCCCACTGCAATGCAGAGTTTTGCTAAGATAAGACAGGCTGTGCCCTTGGCCATTCGGGAATCCCCAACTGGTAATTTGGCTTACAAGCCATTCTATTCATGCCTCTAATCAATGGCCTCTTTTTTCCCAGGCTAATGACAACCTTATGAAGCAGTATTTCTCCCATGTCTCTCAGAAAAAAAAAAACAACAATTAGCCATAGGTACAAAAGCCATTGACACAAATAGATCCTCAGATTGTTTTTGTGATTTAAAACTGTGGATCCAAAAGGTGTCATAAAGGACTTCGTTGTTAAACCCTTCTGATCTTAGATTTACTGGGAGACCAGGAGACAAGCTAGTAAAAGCAGTCATAATGTTTAAAGCAGGGCTTGATCCTGAGAGGTGCAGACCTGCTGCTGCATGTCTTGACTCTGCTGAAAATTCTGCAGGTCTGTCCTTCTCTCAGTTCTGCACGTCACCTCTCTGTATTCCTAATCAGCATCAAGACAGAGTGGGCACAAATGGCACTTTCAATAGACCCACCTCATAAAAGCATCACTCTAATACTTAACAGAGCTGTGCATCTTTCCTTAGCAAATCTCTTTTGTCAGCCTCTCCTGGATCTAGTGTTTGAAGCATTTACTTTTAGTGAGACTGTATAAAGCCTTTTGGGAAACAACCCAAAAGTTTCTGTTGGGCACAAAACGAGTCCTTCTTAGATTTTGAGCCAATATTCTACTGGTGTTTCATAAAGCTGATACAGAAAAATAAGTACATCTAGTACTCATCTCACACTTTATATATTTTTATGTCCATGCTCTATAAATAGATGTGTGTATGTAGACATGTATTTCTCTTTTAACACTACAAAGCTTCGTAAATAATGAACTTTCACAGATTTCACACTAATCAAATTACGTCTTGCTAATAGGTATCCATGGAGGCTGCTCCCCAGGTTTTCTAATTTTGCTCATTATGTTCTCTAATTTTTCCAGAGAGACAACTCAAGCAGCTATTTGATATACAACGGCTGTGCCCAGCTGGCTTTCATTTGAGCAGTTGCTTTGATACAGCATCACATGATGATGCTCGTTACTTCAGATAAATTATTCAGAAACTCCCAGATGCAGTGCCCTGCAGTTTACCAAGCTATAGGAGAGTTTCACTAAATTTTGATGCTGGTATATCACAAATGAGTATAAATTTCTGAGCATTATATACTCTTAATAAGCCAAATTAACACGGGCACTGCGTCACCAAGTTGCAATTAAACATTAGCACTATTTCCAAAAAGANTATATATATATATAAGTTCCCCTTTACCTGCAGTTTTTAACCACAGTCCTGAATCCAGGTTCTATCTGAGCATAACTATTTCCTTTAAGAACAGAACACCTGGTAGATTCTAGAAAACATTGTCAAAGCAACAAAGTGAAAGGAGAAGCCTATTCCCTAGCAAATCTGGCTGTTGTCCACCTCTTACACAGCTCTTCAGTAGCACAGCATGAACAAGAGTTGCACAGGAAAAAAGGACAAGTGTAAAAGGCTCAATGTGCCTTGCAGAAGAAAAGGAAGGTAATGCCTGCTGTTGCTGCTTTGTCAGACCAGTTTTGCTGGAGATCCCTCACTAAATAAATTTCTCTGTCAATCCCCCAACCTAGTTTCCTCAGGACCTATAAAGGGAAAGGCTTTTCCTAGAGACTGCCAAGACTGAAGTGAAAAGCATTTCATGTACTTCAAAGACCTCCATGTCACTCTCACCCAGGCTCAATCCCTGCCAGATCCCTTCAGATCCACCTGGGTAGAGAAGGGAGTCAGAAGGAAAATCCATTTCATTTAGCATAAAAGCTAAGGGTGGGGTGAAACACTCTTTGAGGTGTCTACAGATACAAAGAGTACCTGCTGTCCAGGTCTGGATTTCAATATCCCACTTTTCCATTGCTAAGTTGGGCCAGCTGGTTTCATTTCTGTGGAGTAATTAAATTCAGCTAATTAAATGGAGCTGCTGTTACCATGCATTCCTAAAGCCTTCGTTTCAGAAGCAAGATGATTGTATTAACTCTCTTTGAGGCTCTTTTAGCACAGTTTTAGTCCATTTTACTGGTGAATAAAATTATGCAAATCATCGTCTTAAGGGATCAAGCATAAAGAAGGTAAATAAAAATTGCCACACGCTCCTTCTCAAGATCTTTTGATTCTGAAGTCACTTTCCTGATTCTGAGATATTGATGAAAGGACTCAGAAAGCTTATTCCAGATAATAAAATTAAAACTGCCTGTGAGAACCTGAAGAACAATCTCGTAACACTGAGTGTTAAAATGGACAACTAATTTTCATCTCCATAAATGCAAAGAAATGCAGAAATCAAAAAAAGAGTGCTAACTGTATGTACACACATATGTAATGATGGGCTCTAAAGTAGGCATTAAGGCTCAGAGAAAAGATCTTCAAGAAACCAGTTTAAGCCCATGGGTATTCAAAAACAAATCATAACGTCAGCAAAGTCGGGAAAGGAACTGAAGCTAAAACAGGAAACAGCTTTATACCATCAATAGTGCAATTACACTCTAAGTACTGTGTGTAGTTCTGGTCATTCAACCAAAAAAACCAGGTAGCAGAACCTGCAGAGGTGCAGGGGGGAACAGATTATGCTGTCAGGGATTTTGAAGACCTCATTTGCCAATGTGAGATTTTGTGGGCGAGGGTTCTCCTGCTGGAGGAATACCATGTAAAGGGATATGATAATGGAACATGAAACCTTTCCCAGAGGGAGGAAAAGTTCAAATGGCTCTAAAAAGGAATTAGACACATTTATAAAGGACAGTAGGAGAACAGTGATCCTGAGACCATCACCAGCTCAGAGATTCTGTAACAGAGTGAGAGATAAAAGTAGGATGGTGCAAGAGGAGATTATGCCTGCTTTGTTTCTTGTAGCCTTTTCCCAACCATTTGCTCCAAGCAGTACTTAGAGACAGGATACACATTAGACAGAGAGCTATTCTGAGCCAGTAAAACAGATTTTGTGCTTTTGCTATGTTGTCCTCACTACGTGTAAAATAGGAATTTGCCTTTATTCAGCATAAGATTCAACTTTCCTTCAGCCACAGAATCACAATAAGACTCCAGAATTCTTTCTAAATCTAACATAAATAAATAGTCCTAATTCACTTAATAATAGATTATTTTTTAAAACAACTCAAATAGTTGCTAAAATAGAAAGAAAACTATGTTTAATTTATCCAGGAATAAAAATTACTTTCAAACAATGGGTGTGTCTAGTTTTTCTGGTCAAATATCACACATAGGTTTAGACCAAAAAAGACTTCTACAGCTCATAATCCAGATATTTAACAAAACCTTTTGTAGGACTATACTCTCCCTGTTCTGAGCACAGTTCATGAAAAACACCAACATTAAATATACTTGAAAGAACTGCAATGTCTAGAGTTGCTTTCAGACAACCCTAGTGCATTATTCTGGTNCAGAGAGACAACTCAAGCAGCTATTTGATATACAACGGCTGTGCCCAGCTGGCTTTCATTTGAGCAGTTGCTTTGATACAGCATCACATGATGATGCTCGTTACTTCAGATAAATTATTCAGAAACTCCCAGATGCAGTGCCCTGCAGTTTACCAAGCTATAGGAGAGTTTCACTAAATTTTGATGCTGGTATATCACAAATGAGTATAAATTTCTGAGCATTATATACTCTTAATAAGCCAAATTAACGCGGGCACTGCGTCACCAAGTTGCAATTAAACATTAGCACTATTTCCAAAAAGATTCCCTTAATGCAAAGCTCTCTTCTCTTTTTCCTATTCTCTGTGCTATTTAGGGTTACTTAGTAGATATAACACAGTAGCAAAATCTTCTAAAGCTACAAGTTTTGTTTCCTGAAATTCTTAAAATGATTAATCTTGAAAAAAAGTGTAACATTTTTAATGATACTACAGTACTGATGCATCGCATTTCAAAATTTGGATTATATGAATTTAAACTTAGCCCCAAATTTTTATTCTTTCATTCAAGTTCTTCAAAGCCCTGGGATGGATTGATAACACCATGGAAAATTATTTTTCAAACAAAAAATAATTT
>VWYE01004924.1:157233-242300 GCA_013398995.1 Alaudala cheleensis | reverse complement strand
TATCTAAAAAAGCAACAACAGGATTTTCTGCCTTCTTCTCTTGTAGTAATGTCACTTATAATCTTACTTGTGCTTAAGTAAGAGATTAAAGTTTGTTTATTAATGTTCTTTAGCCATAAATTTATTCTAATTCTGCTTTTGCCTACCTAGTGGTAGTGCAGGTAGAAAAAAATTCTTCAGTTCTTTACTAAGGCAAATTTTCCTTAACCTCAGCACTGTATTTTTTTGCAGGATTAATATTAGGGGGAAAATATTATTTTCTTTTACTCCTTGCTAGACCAAATTTTTTTTAAACCATGTGTTAGATTCAGTTATTGAGACAATATAACATTTAAGCTGGGCATAATGAAATTTTAATGAAATACCATTTACTGAAATAGATTTAAGACTACATTTTTCTATCCAGCATTACCTGTTCAATTTATTTATAGAAATTTACATGTTAATAAATATCTTCTAGTTACAATCAGGAATTCTGTAAACAAACCTGTTGTGTGAATTCCAGCAATCAGTATAGTGAGCAATACTGTTATTCTTGCCATGACCTTTTCACTAGACCAACAAAAGTCCAAAACTACAATTTAACTTTTCAAAAATTAGCACCCACATTCAATGAATAATCTGAACTACTCAGGAGATGTTAAATGTGACAATATGAGACCAGACAGTGTAAGGGAAGCATGAGAACAAAAGGATGGTGAGACAAAACTAAAGGTGATAAAATCCTCCAAGAATTTGAAAAAAAGGGACAGGAAGGGGACTAACCTCAGAAAGTTCAATGAACTTTGAAAGTCACCTATGTTGTGAACAGGTATTATACATCATGTGCTTAATTGGAAGACACACTCTAAGGTCTTGCCGTACCATTTTTCACTGCTCATCAGAGCAACATTTTATGATTTTGTCTATTAATGCAGAACTTGCAAATACAGGTGTATTCTTCAGTTATGAAGAGACCAAGTAAGTCAAATAGTGATAGGGACACAAGGCCAAAGTACAAATATCATGGCACAAAAAGTGACCACAGAGGATTGAAGGGCAGAAAATATGAATATACCTGTATCTTTGAACAAAGTGGACCACCAGAAAAAAAATGGCAATTTAATGAGTGTTAATGGAGCTGCAACTGGCAACAGCCTAATGGTCCCCACTAAACCCCCTGAATAAACTCTGATGAGAAAAGTCTACAAAAACATCTGCCCCCCAAACCATCAATGAGAGCAGTCTTTCCACTTCCATAGATGAAAGAAAATTATTTCTCTAGTCCAGTGGAAGAAAATAGAGGATCAATTGAAGACAGAAATTCTTAAAATATGAAGTATACAAAATATAACAAAAAAGCCACAGTATGAAAAGCATGAGGTCCATCCTGCAAGAGCAGTGGCAGACACTTTCAGGTTCAGTAGTTGCACATGACCACACTGACTATCAAAGTGATATTATCAAAGTGATACACAATTATTCCAGACACTTTTTTGAACAGAAGGAACAGGAATTTCAGATGTGGATCAAATGTTTCTGTTTCTCCCATTGGAAAACCCGAATGACTGAAATTTTGTTAAAGGAGTGAAAATGGTGAGAATTGTACTCTTCTGTAAGGAAAAACCTTGCTCCCTCTAGTAAATATTCTGTTACAGAGAAGGTAAACTGTAACTTTAAATTCTCTAGGCAAAGATTTTTCTTGTAAAAAGGAAAATTCACAGACTACTTAAAAGAAAATAGATAAGACAAATCCAGATGGGATTGAAAGAGGAAGAAGTATTTTAAAAATATAAATCCAAATCTCCTTTAACTTTTGCTCCCTCCTTCCAAAACAACAAAACTTTTGGACAGAGCAATTCTAGTCTTTCACGGAGATGTCAGAGCTGAAAGATTAAATAAAAATTTCTATCATTAAAACATTTCTCAAGTTTTTCCAGTCTATTTTAGCAAAAGTACACAGAAACAATGTCCAATGTCCAGTATATTTAAGTATGCAGACAAAAGAAGTTGTAGTTTCTGTTACCTCCAGAGTGAAGCAGAGCAATGTTACCACTGCAGTGTCAGTATAGGAAAGATGTAGGTTATCAGTAGTGAGATGTAATCTAGACTAGATAATTTCTCACACAAAATTGCTAGTTTGAGCTATTGTAAATAATTTTGATAGTAAAATATGACTTGTTTCCCCTCATATCAATCAATTCCCCTCCTTCATGCACCAGAAGGAAGAGGATCCAACAGGAGAGCTGGGTGCTTCATCTTTGCACAGGAAGATCCCTGGGAAACCTCCCAGTCTAAGGAGTTACCAGAATCTGGCCTGCATGGCTACAGAAATGTGCACATATTGTATCTAAGTAAGGCTCATTTGTGTTTATAGCAAGTGACTACATTCATCTGGAATCATACTGCATTTCAATGGCCTTTTAATTTTTACAGCTGTATAGACAAGAAGAGCCAATGCTTCACCAGAATGTGCAATCAGAAATTATTATTTTGATGAAACATTAGACTGTATTCTGTAGAATGTAATTACATATAAAGGTTTGATGTTTAACAGAAACAAATTCTAACATTTCTCTTCAGGATTCCAAAATCCTGCCTGTTTGCCTTATCAGTCCTTTTACCAGGCCTCACAATTTTCTCATATCCAGAGATTCTTCTCTCTCTTTATGTTTCTATGCTGAAATAACTCTAAAGCTTAAAGGCAACACAAATCCAAGTATCTTTTTATAAAGCCAGCAACACATTCTTCACATCTCTGCTTTTTATGCTTTCTACCTTTTATAGCCACTTATTCTATTCCAAAGCCTTCTACTATGAATTCTGCAAATGCAGTTCCTCCCTTCCCAACAGTTCTGCAATATCTTCCATCCACACACTGAGTGCCTGTGCCTTCCTCCCACTCAGCCAGATACACTTCTCAAAAAACTTGAAATGTTACCACGTTTTTTTCCCCTGTCCCACAAACAGTGATTATCTGCCACTGGGTTTCAAGGTATTAGTCATGAAAGACAGAGACTTTTTAAAGTGCTGCATTATCTGTCAAATCTTAAATACAGGATATCTGTACTCAGACAGGATTTCCCAGTTCTATTTTACAGAGACTGCAGCACTCACTTTGAGGATTTTAGGCTGGAATCAAAGACCAGGTGTCACAAAAGGAAAATAACTGAGACCTTTTTTAAAGCGTACTGCAAAAATAAAAAGAAATTGAAATAATAAATACAAGGAATTCCCTTAATATTAAGACGAAACCCGGAGGTAACTATTTGTGAAACTCAACTTCTAATGGAGCAGAAATGTTTGGATACATCTCTTTAATTGTAATGCATTGTAAGCAAAGAGCAGTCAAGGAATGTTTGGAATTAATGACAAATACTCTACCCTTAAAGCTATCTGCAAAATAACAAGTGTTAGTAGAGATTTTAGCAACTCATCGTATTTCTTATTTGGCAGCAATGGACTTCAAAATGATTGCCAGGAAATAGCCAACCACTCTTTGCAACAAGTCAAAATTTCCATCAAAAACACCAAATTTGTTTTGGCTTTTAAATTTGATGAAATTGCTGACTTTCTAGATGAAATTCAAAACTAGATAATGATGAAGAATAATTTTTAAAAAGGAGAAGATTGACATTCCTTTTTCATTAATGATCTCTCTTAAAAATAAGAGCTCTCATAGAAAATGAGAGGGAGAAGAAATGATAAAGCCAAAGGTAGCTGGACATATTGTAATGAATATAATCCCAAAAGCCCCTCATTGTTAAATCTATCATGTTTCATTGCCATTTAGAAGTCAGAGACTGAAGGATTAAAGCTATAGGGAGAATAAGATTATTATAAAAATCATGTGCATTGAATTCTACCTATGATTAAACAAGGTGCATCTTTTAGAAGGAATTTCAACCTTTTGTTCTTTACTGGCATCAAGGCCTTGATCTTTGCATAATGTTGTGGTGTGAGTTCTTTTCTGTGTGAAAAGTCATGACCACTTCTTTCAACGTCCTTGTAGGAATATTTCAGGCCACCTCTATTCTCATACCACACATTTTTTGCATTTTAGTGGCAAAAACCAACCTCATGCTGTCAATGAGAATTTTGCTACTTGCTTCAGTGGTGAGTGGAATCCAATTTATAGCTCATTAAAGATGTGAATTGCTAAAACTCTGGTCCTATTTCTCCTGATGAGTTTACAAAATCTCTCTCCCTCCCTTTCTAAATTTCATTACATGTTCTAGCTGAAAACTACTTAAGCTTAGTCATTTAACTTGGCAGCAAAATGAAAAAGAGATGCTCTCAGAAAGTGGATGTGAGTAGCTTCAGCAGCTCCAGCAGGAACTCAAGCTGCCATAACCATTCTGTAGTGGTCATGTAGCCTTGGACCACCTTTCAGCAGTCGTGTAGTTTAAACTGTACTATCATTTTAGCTCCAGTGTGATGGCTTTGTGTTGGGGTATGTCATTGGTGCATTTATTTTATTCTGAAATTAAATGATCATTGGAAAAAGTCTTACAAAATAATAGTAAACCTTTATTGCTGTTAGAAAATGCATTATTCACTGTATCTTTCACCACTGATGAACATGCTGTGTTCCTTACAGGAGGCATTTGTTATACATGTCATAATACTTTTCTCATAAGGGGCCATTAGCAAAAATAATATTTCACATCTCTATGAACCTTTTCAGCTGTGAATCTCAGTGCACTTTACAAGCAAATAAACTTCACAGGCACATGAAAGGTGTGTTTACATGACTCTCTTTCATAAAACTCAGAAATTTGAAGTGATTTATTTTCATATAATCATGATGAAATTAGAATGAAACCCTGTGGTTTTCCTCATTAAAGTCCATGGGACAAGCTAGTAGCTTCCTTTAGGTTCCTAAACCTGCATTTAGCAACCTCTGACATCCTCAGGTTGCTGGAAGTAGTTGCCAATACCTCCAAAGGCAGGGATCCTTTCAGGCTGTGTGCTGTGACAGCAGGCAGCTGTGGGGTCCCTGACATCTCCCCCTTTCTGCATTTCTGCATCTTTCTTCCCCATTCACTGCACTGGGAGCAGTGAATGCAAGAGAGCCAATTGCCCACTCAATAATCAAGGAAAGATTTGTTTTTCTACTTTTACTCCTTCTTGTCCTTGCAATTACCAAGTCTATTTAAGATTAGTGTTAGCACTCTACAGGGAGTTGTACTGCTGAGACTGTGAGGAACTGTAATGGTTCTGAAGGCAAAGTAATACTTGGTAGTCCACTCCAGCTCAAAGGACTTATCTCTCACACTGATAAATGTCCTCCAAGAAAGCTTCACTGTATGCAAGACCTCCCCAGAACACTCCCTGGGGCACAGACAGCCAAGGCATGTACATGAGGACAGCTATTTTGTCTTAAAACTTATCCAAGGATGAAGAATTACTCTTACAAGCTGTGTCACTGAACCAGGTTGTCCAGAGAAGTGTCTTCTGAACTTGTCCCAGAAGAAAATCTAATGAGGTGACCCTTTTCTTATTTTTATTATCATTATTGAGAGTTTGGCGTGGAAGAGTGTTTTGGTCAGTGAGTGCCCAGATGGTGTTGCCAGCATGAAATGCCCTTCCAAAGGTTGTAACAGTTCAAGATATTTTGTTATGGTTTAATTTACCACAAATTGAAAATGCAAGCTGAGCTGAGAAAACCATGTTCAATATGTCAAAGAATGACAGAAAAAAATTCATTGTGATCAATATTATTACAAGTAATGCCAGCTCCATTACAAAACTGATTGAATAATACTTAAAATGTCAATAATCTGCAAAAGGGAGTTCTAAGTAAAAACAATCAGACAAAAAACTATTTATAGGAAAGTATTTAACCCTTGTCATTAGCAGGCATCAGAAAACAAACAGTATCTGTTTAAGATAAAAGTTTGCTACATGGCTTCCAGTGAGAAATACATGTAAGGGAACCAAGAAGTAATGCTTTACCCATAAAACCAGCATGCCTATGCCCAAATGCATCTATAAAACAAAAAAGTTGGTACATCTTACTGCAGCAGTGTATGGAATCAGGTAAGCAATGATGAATTCTGCTGAAGGGCTGGGTGGGGCAGTGGGAGCAGCACAGGTACCACCTGTGACTGCAGGAATGGGGAATACATAAGCAACAAAATGGGATGGGGTGGGGCTCAGTTCCACGTGAAGACAATGAAATGCAGCAGTCTGTCTGCATACAGGTGTTCACACAGGTGAATCAGGTGTCTGTGCCCTCTAAGTGCCAAAGCAGAGCTGACATTGCCAGTTAATGAAGTATAAAGGCAACTCACCCTACATAAACATCTCTGTTTTGCAGTCAAGTTGGTGGGTGTAGAGGAGATGGAAAGACAGATGACGGATGAACGCTAGGTGAAATCAAAGTTTTATTTATAGTTGTAGGCCTACTTGTATCTGAAAACTGGGGGATAGAAGAAAGGAGGTTGGCATAAAAAGAAAGAGGGTTAAGATTGATAGAGACTATGGCTTGAGATGGATTAGTAATTAAATCAGTGACATTTTTAGAGGAAATAAGTGAAACTTGGTAAATTTGATCCCAGGAAATTTCAAGAGCTGTTAAATCCCCACATTGGATACAGAAGAAATAGTTCATCCTTCAGAATAAAAGTTCCCTAAAATGAACTAAAGAATTTGAAAAAATTAGTTGCTACATTTCTTAATGAAAAATGAACTTTCTAAAACCTGTGATATTTCATGTCATTATAGCTGAGATGCCTTTCAATATTAAACTACATTTTTTACTACCTTATGGGACTTGTCATTCTTTGCATATTCTCTCCTAAAGAACAGAATCAGTTAGAAGACCACTCACATAATATAACTGTAATCATGCAAAGCCTGTGAATCTGCTGAGTTACATGACTTTACAGGAAATTTAGCAATGAGGGAATCTAGCTCACAGAGGCAAAGGGGGCAGAACTATAACTTCCCTAGCACTCCACACATAATAATTGTTTAACCAATTTTGTTGTGAAAAAAATAATTTGAAAGTAATATTTAAATTCAGAAAACCAAAATATTTAATTTATATTTTCAGTGGGGAAGGCACAATTATTTCTATTAAGGTCAAGATTTTCTGGAGGAAATCAGAAATGTGAAAAAAATTGCAGCTGTAATTGTAGAACTGCCAGCTATTTCTCCTTATTGCTATTATGAAACTGAGATTGGCACCATAAAAACAGAGACTAAGAGGCAGTTCTCCTTTCAAAGACTTGCCATCTAAGTAGGTCTGACAGAGCACAAGTCAAAGTAATTTGCTGAAACTCACAGAGAAGTTCCACCACATAGAGACAGGAATAAAGATCAGCACTTAAAATCTCCTGAGCTACAAAGGGATTTAGAGCACTAGGTGTCATTAAAGAAAAACAGAAAGAGTCCACAGCATGCAGGTGAAGAAAGCTTGACTTGGTAGAGCTTGTCAATCTCTTGGCAAAAGCACGTGAGAATTTTTCAAGAGGAGGGATGTGCTGGAAGGTTGATTCAGATTTTTGTGAAAGGAAATGAGCAAGCACTGGGATTTGCAGCTACAGAAGACAGACATAATGAAAAAATCGTATTTGTCAAAGGAATATTGAAGAGCAGAAAGTAGAAGAGAGGAAATGCCTGGAGCAGAAGGGAGCCTCAATATCACTAGCCCAGAACATCAGGACTCTGATATCGTACTTGGACATTGTCTGGTGTGGAAATTGTGTGCTGGTGGTAGAATTATGAAGGAGGATTTGGCAGGATTTGCACTGAAAGGAGAACACCAAAGTTGGGTTATTCACAATAAAAACCTTATAGCAGAATCTGGTAGATGATGAAGACATCATAATGTATCTCAGAAAATCAATACGAATTTCAGATGTGACAAAATGAATGTCAGTGGAAAGCAAGAGTTATGCATGTAGTGATAAAGCATCAAGGTAAGTATCATTTCCTATCTAAAAACTGATGCATTTCTAAAATTTTGTATCTCTGAGTAAAATACACCAGAATAAATCACCAAGTGTAACAGAAAAGATGTTTGCCATTAAAAAAATCTACCAAGCCATAGCTGAAATTAATTCTTGAAGTTAGCTTAAATTTAAACAAAAATTTCAATCCCTGTGTGCCATAGCAAAGTCCCTTGTGTTGAACCTCCATGGCAAAGTACAGTCATTTTAAGGCATATAAGTGATTTTGAAAAACTTTTTCCTCTGCAGGTATTGGATTAAGAAGAAAAAAAAAAAGACAAATGACAATTTTGATAAACACAAGAACCTTAGAAAAGAGAGGATGTTGGAAGAACAATCACTGTAAAAATAGAAAATCTCTCCCTAGTCTTATATGCATCATTCCAAGTACTTTGCATTAATGAGCTGAGCAACCTTAAAAGAACAACATGACCCAGCATACTATAGTGATTCAGTAATCCAGTAGTCAAATAATTATAAAATAATGCTTTTTCTTTAATGCACTGATCTTAATTTTAAATTGTTTCAGATACTTGCTTTTTTTTTAGTATCTTGGTACTGTTCTGATCTCAGTATACAAGTTAACAGAAAGAGAAAAAAGAAAAGCAATGCATATATACTCCAAGTAACTCTGTGCAATGTTACTCCACAGATATTGGTGGAATTTTTTTCCTGCTTTTTCCATTAGTATTTTCTAAGGAGCAGGCTAAGATATATTATTCATATGAGTAATGTGAGAGATTTAGAAAGCAAAGCTCCTGTGCCCTTGTTTTGTTTCAGTATCAGACCTCTATTGTAATCACTGTTGAATTTAGTCTGGGAGCTCATGTTGTGCATGCTAGAATAAGCATCACAAAATCATTCAGACATGTAATTTCTGATGTCAGAAGAGAACGTCAGAATTGCTGCTGAAATAAGGAAGCGATTTTTGGAACATAGCAATCTTTCAAAAGAAAGCCATTTACAAAAAAAATCCAACCCAGAAACGTTTTTTACCAAACCACTGACCCTGCAATTCATAGTCAGCAACTCCACAGTGACCTCTTAATCAGCCCTGAGTTTTCTTTCTATTAATAGTATTTACACTAACCAAATGAATGTATTTTGGAACATTTAAAATAAACCAGATGCAGTACATGAAAACTTATGAATACATTTAAAATATTTAAAAATGCTTTGAATTAGTGCACACAGCATGCCTGCATTTAATGCTCTGTATGTCACAACAATAAAATAAGTAGCAGGCTTTAGAAATCATAACAACTGACTAATCGAGCTGACATGGAAGTATAAAACAGTGAAAAAAACCCTTATCAGAAACAGATCGATTACCACACATTCTTGCCTTGACTTTATTAAATGATTTTGATTACTGATAAACTTTACCAGAGAAAAATTAGAAATTATACTGATATGATTTTTATTATCTCAAATCTCTGAATCTGCCAGTACAACAAGCTCTCCTGCACAGCAGCTACAGCTCCTTTAAGCATCCTCAGCAGTATGTATGCTTTTAAATTTTAAAGCATTAGCAATGTAGTACCCCCCGAATCCAGCCTTGAACTCTGACAGACACTGATCTCTTTTTTCCCTCCCACACCCTGTTTTATCAGACACTATTTTGTTTAAATTGGCTACTAAATAGCATAGCACTGTACCTTTAAATACAAATCAAACAATATTCATATTCCCACGGTGCTGCTAGTTTCCCTTATGCATTGAATCGCCTGTAGATTAAAAGCTCAGAATCTGAAAAGGATTCTGTTCTGCAGACCAAAGTTCTCTGTAGGAGATGAGGGAGAGGGTCAGTCCCGGAGTCACACACACAACAGGCAGAAAACACACTTGTGATCCTCAGCTTTGGATAGCATCAGAAAGGGGAATAAAAAGCAGAAACACATGGCACACTGAGAACTGGTATCACTTATGGCTTCTAACCAAAGCAGCAATTAAACACCTTTCATCATTCCCCCAAATGCCTGATTTTTGTAAGAGCTGAAAGACACACACACACACAAAAGAAAATCCCCTCTGAGCAGCAAGGAAAACTTAATCACCTACCATTTTCTTTGCACTCTTCTGGAGGTTTAGCCTTTTTCGCAAGTCGTGGATCCAGCCATGATGTTGTCTTTGTGTTATGGCTGAAAAGGAAAGAGATCACTCTGAGCAGACACATACTGAAAGGAATCAAGTTTATTCCTTAAGAAAAAAGGGTTAGTCCAACAAAATTGCAATCGATACACTTAATTTGCTTACTGGTTCTAAGTAGCCCTGAAGGAGGTGTAAGAGTAATTGTGCAAGGCAGTTGTAAATTTGGCAACCTCAGCTCCCTGTCCTCAAAGCAGCTATTTTTATTAAAATCAACTAGAATGTTGCCAAGTTAACCTCATTGAAAATGCAGAACTCATCCAGAGCAAAAGGAATTTATTACAAATACAGTGTTCTCCCGTCGATCGAGTGCAGGCGACAGGATTCTGTACCATTCTCACAGTTTCGGATAGAATTATTTTCATCTTAAACCTGTCCTTTTTATAAATACAGGTTTGTTATTTCTCTCCAGCAGCAGTGACAAGGCACAGCAAAAGTGATGCAAATTACAGCATGCTCCTGCAAAGTCTACATTTCCGGACAGGGTGATTAATGATACTTTGTTTAACAAACCTTTATCTCTCCATATATAATCCTTCTATAGAGATAAAATAGATATGCACAAGCAGAATGAATCATGTGGCTCCTTTCTATACTCAGAATAGATCTTTGAGAAATCAGCCCTCAAGAGCATTGAACTGGCACAAATTGTTTTCTGGGAGATTATTTTGCCAAATGAATTGATACTTAGCACAGCTAATGAGACTTAAAGCCAGATCCTTTCAATGTATACCTTAACCATAAGCAATTAAATTTGGAGCCAAATATTGCAAATATATTAAATAAGACTATCCACCAGAAAATTATGTGATCATTACTCTTTGATTTTTTGAGATGCCTTTCCTACAATACCATCATTCAGAGACACTTCTAACCCATGTTTTATTTATCTGATACATCCTAGAGGAAGCTCATTCCATACAATACTGAATTATTTAGTTTATTATTAATTTGCTGTGTCATTTTAAAGTGTGCTTATGACTTATCTTATACACATTGGTATAAGGTGTACAAAAACAAGGGACCTGGCAAAAAAATGGATTAGGATGCAATTTTTGTGGATTTGTTAGTTACTGATACAGTCCATGTGATCCCAAAATCACTGGTTCCCCTAGGGAAAAATAAATAAATAGAACCAATTCCTTTTCCCACTTTGTCTTCCATGACAGATAAATTTTTCTCTGCCTCTATTTCTCCCTCTCTCTCAAAACAGTGACAGTGCCTACTTCTCAGCATAACTGTCACCATGTTAAAGCTTCCTCCACATTTTGAATGGGAAAGAAGGTAGATCAGAGTTATATATGCATAAAATGGCAACTCAGATGAAAATTGAGGCATTTAAATTATTTTTTCTTAAAAGCATTATCCAGTCTAGAACACCATTCGTGACAGGTGAAGATGATAAACAAACCCTTCCCTTTGAGAGCTCAGCTATATTTGCAGAGTATGAAGAATGATGAGCCAAAAGTAAGGTGAATTTGAACTTATGCCAGCAGCCTGTGCTTGATTGCAAGTGTAACTAAGACACTTTCTCGGAAGCTCTGGCTGCCTGTGGTCTCCTGTAGGGTGCATTTTTATGCTGCAGTCACAGCCCAGCCACAGCTTGTGCAGACATACTTGAGCTAGCTTTAAATGAACTGGGGGAGATGCTCCAACGGTGTCAGTGCTGCAGGATGGAGCTCAGCGTGGGCTCATCACCCCAGCATCCATCCCCTGAGCTACTTGGGTGCATCCAGCAGCACATGCTGAGCTCCACACCACCAAGGATATCCTGTTAGCAGTGCCAGAGCTCAGAGCCAGCTTGGACATACCTGTGGGAGCTGCACTTCCATCTCTGGAGTGTGGGCATGTCTGGACAACAGCCACTATCTCCCAGATCTTAATTCTGAATTATTTTAGGGACCCCCACTGACTGCAAGGACTAAATTAGAATCACAGATAGTTTTCTGGGGCTTTAAAAGAGCCATATATGGCTACTACTAGCACTGCTTGCTGTGGTATAGAGCAAATCTCAAAGCATTTTACAAAGGAAATTAAAATAACCACCCCTGGTTTAGGGCAAGCAAATGGACTCACAGTCATGAAATTACTGTCCAGAGCCACCAAACAAGCCAGTGGCAGCAGCAGTACTAAAACCAGCTCTGTTGCAAGTCAACTGGCCAATGTCCACCCAACAGATTAGGCCAATTCACCAGCCCTGAAAACACCCCTATAATATTTTTAGAAAGAGTTTTCAAGTATCTGCAAAGACAGGTGCCAAGCTGAAAAGAAGCCCAATTCAATATCAATATATAAAAATGCAAAGTAGTTGAATGACAACCTTCAAGGCTTTTGTTGAAACTGAGAACAGGAAGCAGTTACCCTTCCCTTTAGCATAAATGTGGCTTCCACAAACCCAGCAGGACTGATATCCCAGTTTTGTGCAAGATGGCCATATTAAACAAAACCATTAAAACCCTAAAAATATCAACTCTTCCAACAGAAGAGTGATCCTGCAGTCTGCAGTAAAATTTCACAGAATGGAGATGATATTTCATTTAGATCAGCACTTACAGCACTCAATCTCCCCTTCTAGGTGATATCTGTTGAACCTGTTCAGCTACTTAGTAGAAGCAAAACTCATCCACCAAGAACTTTCGCTGTAACAAATAATTGCAGGAGCAAAGAACCTTTTGAAATTCATCCCTCTTTTCCTTGCCTGTATCTGTGCCTTTTTCCTTGCCCTTCCTCTCCACTTCTAATCTGTACTAAACATACAATGCAGTGGGACTAAACAACCCTTGCAACAGGACTCTAAAGGCTTCTAGAGAAGTGCTCTAGTAGGTAAAAAATCCTTTCCTGCTCTGAAGGCAGGACTTGAAAGAAGGCAGGATCAACCCTGCCTGACTTCTAACACCTCCACAGTACCATCAATGTCCTCTTATGCTCTCCTTAGTGCTGCTTGCTTGGATCATCTTAGCAACCAGGTACACAGCACTCAAACACTCCTTCAAGGAGAACAGACATGGCTACTGTCACATTGCTCTCAGTAAGAGGGAAATGAGTAGCCCTGGAGTGCAGAATCATATTTTTTATGCATGTCTACTTCTGTCCTGCACAGGAGGCTTATTTGGCAGGGTGTTCTTCCAGTCTCCCTTGTGTCAGCTATTCCCTCTTCAGCTCTGCAAAGGACTGGAATCTGTAAAAGCTAAAGGGAGACAACCTTTACCTCCTAAACTGTTTTAAATATAATTTAAAGGAAGCCTTGATAGGAAAGCTTCAACTCTGGGAGTGGAGACAGAAGGAACAGTAAATTGGTCAAATTAACACTAATGTCTTAAGTAACATTAACTCATATCTGCTGCATAGGCTGTGCACACTGAATGCTTCTTAAGCACTAGAAAACTTGTAGGGGGCATAACCTGCCTACCTCACCACTAGGTCTAATCATGTGTGTCCATTTGGGAAGTCTCACAGACAGACCAGAGGGAAAAAGAGCTGGGGATTTACAGATTGGTTATGAATGAACTGCAGATGAATTGCAGCAGCATCTGTGGAATAAAGGCTCAAAAAGGCATTTGGAGTTGTCAGTGACAGAACGAGAGTGAAGTGATGCCACAAAAGCATCCTGTGAGAAATACAGCTCTGGCTCCAGCAACATTCTACACTGACCAATGCTTCATTACTTGGCAATACCTGTACACTACCATTAAAAACATGTCTAGAAAGCCCATCTTTACCTAATTTCAATGCTTTTGATTACTAGTTAGGACTACTGAGATAAGTGCAGGCAAATCAACAATGCATGTCTTAGAATCTCTCAAAAAATCAACAGTAAAATCCTAATTTTTTTGAAATTTGAAAGCAAAGTTTCCCTAACAAAGAATTGCTTTGGTCTTGCTTCAAGAAGGTGGAGCATGGAAAGAGCATAACTTTTTAAAATTCATCTGAATTTGTTACCTATGCTCAAAATAGAAACTGCATATAGGCCTGAAGTGTATTACAGTTTTGTTTTTTTTTTTAAGGTCATTCAGTAAAACAGTGGAGCTTAATATTTTAGCCAAAAGTCAATAAATAATTATAGCTGAACTAACTTAAATCTTCTCCCTTTGCCAAGTATTTGCACCTAGCAGAAACAGTTTATTATAATCAGAGTCATCTGATATTAGTTGCACACAGTTTTAAATGTTTGTGGAAGAAATGTTCTTCAACTGGTTTAAACAGAGTGAAAGAAAGCACTGAATACTTCCCAGAAGCCTTGACTCAACCTCATGTTCTTCTCCAGATTTTCTTTGTAGCTCTGCTTTTAAGACTTCACAGAGACTGTTTAAATGCCTCTGTTCCCTGTAATTAGCTCTGGAGCTGGATACCAGGACCAGAGGCTTTCTGGGAATTTCACTGGATACTAGTTGACATCTTTAGGAAGTAAAAAATGCTAGGACTGTGGCTTTTCTTATCTAACAAAGTTTTATCTTTTTGTTATAATTATTTGTTAGACAGTATATTATTTTACTTAAGATTGGAGTATAATGGATTTGTGTTAACAATCTCAGTTAAAAGCACTTTGACAGATAAAGTTTCTTGTAGTAACAAAGCCCTCAGGCAATCTCTTGAAATATTTTTGAAGGAAATCTAGAAAGTACTTACTGACAGGAATAGCCTTAATGTCGTTTAAAAGCACTGCAAACCTAGTTTAAATTGTGCACCTTGCAAGGTATGTAACCTGCATGTTATTGTGAAAAGCATTTCAAAGTGGGCATTAGCCAGTGTGCTGTGTCAGTGTGTTTGGGGGCAACACACATGGGTTTGTTTGGGTTTTTATTGTGAACACATTATATTTAAGCTGGTCCTCAGTCTAACAGCTTGAGCAAAGGGGAGCATGTGAGAAGAAAACCACAATGCTCTGTAGGCCCCCTAACTTCAACAATGCAAACTCCTCCCTCCTTTTTCTTTATGCTGAAGCACTGAGTATCTGTAGGGATTTTCAAGTGGCACAATAATGATCTACAAGTAATTTGTGTGTGTGGAGGGACATGGATAGGAAAGCAGAGCATTGAACTAGCAATTTTGCAACCCATCCATTGTGGGATGCTACCTAAACTTCTTGCACACATGCAGGAACAGATACAAAAGGAAGTTGTCCTCTGGCAGTGGTTTGCATGGCAGCAGCTGTGACTGCCAGCTTGCCTTGCATTTCATGGTGTGCTCAGAGTTCATGGTCCTTAAGTGACCTGGGTTTGGGAGTTCCTCTCCTGTGAATCTTAGATGGCTTTGGGCAGTAGATAAGCACTTGTGCACTCAGCCCAGAGACACTGGCGCTGCCTCGAGGCATTCGCAGGAGCAGAAGATGCTTATGCAAGACTTTCTGGGGAAGATATAAATGCCTAAAGTCTCCTATGGTAATTTCTACTGTTGAAGTAATTCTCTTTGACTGAGGCAGTTTAATGTCTGACAAAGAATAGGCTTCGTCTCATGTGACTACAATAATTACATAGCTGATTGTGTAGGATTTGTCTCTCTTCAAGGGAGAGACACCTATATAGAATAATTTATCTTACCTATCCAGCAGAACCACCTAACCATATGCTCTGAAGTGATATAATCCTGGTATGTCATCCCCCAAATGGCCTCTGGCTGTCACTCCAGGAGGGTCCTGGGTTTGACAAGTTCTGTGTCATACCTGTCACGATAATGGAGATATCTTGGGCTATTACTGTGCCTTTACAGTGGTGCTCTGGCTTAGATCAGGAGGTCACTTTTCAAATGAATCCTTCTCTCAGTTATCTTCTTCTTCTCATGAAGCATTCCCCAAGCTTGTAAGCTTTTCACTTGAATTTAAACCAAAAGATGCACAGCAGGAGCTCACCTACTGCACTACATTCACAGGCATGCAGCCCATGGTACCTGAAAAGACCTAGATGCTGTGGCTGCTGGGTCATCAGCAGCAAGAGTTTCACCCTGAAGTCTTCTGATATTGCTAATTTAGATTTGGAAATGGTTTAGATCACAAGGAACTCAGGTTGGTTTTAACCCAAATCTGGTCTCATGGATGGAATTCAGAGTCCAGAGTTTGTAGAAAAAACTAAGTGCACTCCCAGAGATCAACTTTCTTTTCTGTTTCATCTGAAAGGAATCCAATGGGGGTACACTGAAATGTGAGCCAAATCACAGCATGTGAAGACAACCAGAACATTTCATTCAAAAGTGTACTCCTGACACAAATGACATACTACTGCAGACATAGTTTTTGATATCTGGAGACATATTTACTGGCAGAAGCAGTCGTATTTTGGCAAATTAATTCTGCCCTTATATATGGACAGGATGAATCAGCCTCTGGAGGTAATTCCATATCTCTCTCCATTGACCACAGAAGGAGTCTTGGCAACTGGTTTATGTTAGATACCTAATGCTATATGGCAAGGCAGGTGAACTGATTCTTCTAGTTCAGTAAATACAAAGGAGAAAAGTTATAACAACACCACAAATATCTGAGGAAATGTGCTGGAAGATTAATTCTGCAGAGCACAGCAGCAGAGACCTTTTGGGGGTAAGACAAGAAATAAGAAAGTGAGGAAAGACAAGAGGAGTTAAGCTGGCAGTTTGACCTGGATGTCAGCACAGATAAAAACAGCAAGTGAGAGCAAGGGACAGCACACCACTAGTACAGACTGATAATGTCTTTATAACAAAAATAGACAAGAGAAAAAAAAAAAGAGCTCAGCATTCCACAAATTCTTTCCAGTTCTACCATTTTCATGTTCCCAATTAACTTTTCATGAGGCAAGGAAATGGTCTCAGGAGAGAAGCCTATGGTATGTCATGTTGAAGTCCAAAGTGCATTAGAAATCTGATTTTTTATGCTGACCAAAACTGACGGATCCCATCCAACATATAAACAAAGGAAACAAATTACAATTATAATGATATTCACAAGACCCCTGATGGATCAGAATTGTCTGCACAATGTATCATACTGATACAAGATGGCTTGTTTCCCAAAGAAAAATCCCATCAGAAGTGAATATTATAACAGTATATAGCAAAACCCCAGCAACAACAACAAAATCAAAACAAACAAAACCCCATCAAAAATACTCAACCCCCCCCTCAATAACCCACACACCACAAACCAAACAAAAAACCCCACCACAAATCCTTCATCCTAATTGCTACTTAATTCAAGTAGCAGAAATATCTAGACAACCAAAACATTTCAGTATTATGGACTGATCCTAGGATGGTGTAACAAACTCATAGAATTGCCAAACTAACTTACAAAAGGGCCTGTAGTTACTGCAGGATATAAAATTAATTTTGAGCAGATAGAGAGGTATGGTTCTACCCAGTACTTTTAGTATCTTCTAGTACAAAATGTAATAATGGTGTATCCAAGCTTAACTGAAATATCCTGCTTTCTGATGGTGACCTGGTGGAGCAATCAGGAACAACTAAATATATCATGGTTCTTCAGGTAAACAAGATGTTGGGATGAATGTTATTCCTGCAGTCAAAAAACTTTCCTGCCTTAAAAACTACTACGAATAAAAACTGATCCCAGTGAAGTCCACAGCAATATTCTTGTAGCTGTATTCTTCAGAGATCACCTGAAACTGCACCAGCTATATTAAAAAATTTAATGGCTGTTTTTTACAGTGAAAAGGAGAGTCCTTGGCAAAGGAGTATTTTATAGCTGTTTTTTTAGTTTTTTATGGTACTTTCATGGAGAAAAAAAATCTTTAACAACTAAAGAAAAGATACTGCAACAGGTCCAAAAAGCAATGCTGACTATGCTGTTTTAAGAAGTAGGTGTTGAAGTAGTCAGAGACCAAATGTCTGCAAGATGTACTGGAGAGTGGTTTGTTAAACCTTATGTGGCCACATTCTTCTAAAATTCATCAGCAAAAGTCAAAAAACATGATCCTTTAAAGATGTTTTGTGGTGGTTTGCATTTATTCTCGACACTTCTCCACTAAGAAAACAATTAATGTAGTATAAGCACAGGAAACCATATATGCTTTTGAACAGTATAGAGTCAAATAACTTTAGGTTTCATGTCCTACTGTCCCTGCAGCCCTCTCAGAGTTCTGCTGCCTATGTGTGGAGAGAAGGCTGGAGAAAGACAGAAAACCAATTCTGCCTTTCATAAAAAAGTATTAAAATGTGCAGCCAACTGTACAGGACAGTCTGTGATGTAATAATGTATGGGTTGGAGCTGGACAGTTGGGTGAGGGTCATATTTCAGGCTGACTGCACACAATAGCACATGCACCTAGAATCTGGGTCCTTTTTTATTTGCTTCAGCATTGCATTGGACCAACACAGCAAGCAGTGATTGCTTGGGATCTAACACAACCAGCATCTGCTGAATTTGTGAGGACAACACAAACTTGTGTCTCTATTATGTGGTTTGAGAGTTGTTGGCAAGGCAAGATCTGAAGGCTATGGGGAATTACAGCCTTTCCTTAGCTCTGGGAGAGGGAAAAGCTAAAAATCAATGATGACTATGATTTATTTAAGCATGCCAAAATATGCCATGCTTATCAGCCATATTTAAAGCAGGAAAGAAGGAGCAAAACTGGAGGGTTTTTTGATGCTATTCCAATTTATATACAGTCTGTTAATTATTGCATGTTCTCATTACCATATGTTCTCAGTGAAAAGAAATGTAAGAGATGGAGTCCTATTTGTGTAGTGTGTGCCTGTATTTGAAAATTCAGATTCATATGTAAGGCAGGCTGGAAACAGCCCAAGAAATGTACTTAAGTAGCTCTTCCTGAAAAACAGTACAAAGTATTATGTTGCAAGAAGAGATGCTCTTGTTCTGTGACTGCTAAAACAGGTAAACATAAGGTCATGCACCTATGTCAAAAAGGGAATGAAAGGAAGAAACAGACCAAGACATGCTCTAAAATACAACCATCCTATGAATCATTCAGTGAATCTGGTAGATGATATGTTTTTTTTTTGTCTTTGTAGTCCTTGAGGCAGAAGAAATTCCTTCCACTGTGCTTTACAAAATGTTAACTGAACCATTAATGACTAACAAATAAATAATCCTGTCTACAGACAATTATCCTTCCCCTTATGAAATCACTTCCTCTCTCACTGTAAATGTGACACACTATTCTGATGGCAGTTTTGATAAGTGAGATCACATCTGAATTTTAGGGGTTAGTTTGAGGTGAATGAATGAAAATGTTGTCATGAAAGCTAAGACATTTGGGTATAACTGTGACAACCTGGAACTTGAGATTGTTTGCTGCTGCAAGGCTTTAGTGTTTAAAGGCACAATTCACATGAGCCTCAAATAAAGCAATAAAAGATGCTGCCTAGTGCGACTCTTTTCCTACTCATTGTGATGTACACTTTAAAAATGTTTGTTTTTCATCTATTATTTAATAATCTAGTACAATCTTTACTACTGTTCAGGGAGATGTTGTTAGACAAATAGGTTTTTGTTGTCTTTTTATCTTTCCGTTTTTTTGTGAAAGCAAATGGAGTCTCTTCATGCCATTAACCAAAGTGACTTGTAAACAAAGAGGCAATTTAACAGCATCCCCACAGCATTACATTCCTACTTAACCCTGAGAAGACTGTGCAATGTGAAAACTCAGATGATCAGAGAGTTGTTCCTTTTGCTAGGATTCTAGCAAATAATGCAGTGTTTTTACAGACGTGTAATTACACTTTTTTGCAAGCACATTGTTCAAGAATATAATTCCAAAAGCAAGAAGCCCTTACAATAGCCCTTCTATCCAGTCTGCACCTCTGATTGATGTATTTGCTTTACATAACATTCTGTTAGTGGAAGTGAATGATGAGCATTGTCAGAACTGCAGTGTAAACCAGAGCATTTCCAGGAAAAGAAGTAAGCTGTAACATCAAAGGAATTTGAGGATTGCAATGGCTGCTCTGTAGAGCATCAGGGCTATTTGCATTCACTGTATTTGTTACAAAATATATTTTTATTTCCTATTAAATTACCTCCTGCAGTATTTACTGCTCTCACAGTTTGGTGTGTTAGTGATCTACCCATCATCCTTTCCCCTGTCCTCCAAACGTACTACAGGTCTTTGTTACAAGCAGAATAAAAGTGCCATATAATTCAGTATGATTTCTGTCAGAGCATTCAATATGTGCGGAAAAATTAAATTTGGGAGTAAGGTAAGAAGGAAACAAGTGTTTCAACTATCCCTGAGGTTATCCTAGCTCTTCTCTGCTTGCTTGGACAAAGTTATTATAGTTATTCTTTTTCTAGAATAAGTGTATTTTTGCCCTTTTCAGCAAACACACTTATGTTTTAATAGTTACTGCTATTTTCAGCCTTGTATATGCCAGAAGCAATAGTTGGCCATGCCAGTATTCATTAAAAAGTCACATGCATAAACCTTTTTCTTAACATTTGTTTACACTTCATGTGATAGTCACAACATTTTAAATTAAATACAGGATTTAATGCATAATTGACACCACCAAATTATATTTTTAGCTACTAATAATCAGAATAACAGATAATCCTAACTGTGGAGTTCCTTAAAGCAAACTTTAATGCTCCTTCTACCTCAGTAGTAGAGTTCTACTGATGAAAATGTTGGTTTTTCCATTCTCTTTTTTCTTTTGAGGAACACCGTGCTATACCAACTTGTTGTATTTTTATCCTGGTAAAGTACATTAATCATAGAATCATAGAATGTGCTGAGTTGGAAGGGATCCATTAAGATTACCAAGTCCAACTCCTGGTCCTGTGCAGGACACTCTAATCACACCATGTGCCTGAGAGCATTGTCCAAATCCTCTTAATTCTGCCAGGCCTGGTGCTGTGACAACTTTCCTGGGGAACCTGTTCCAGTGCCCAACTACCCTCTGTGGTGAAAAACTTTTTCCTGGTATCCAATCTAAATGTCTCTGACTCAGCTTGAGGTCATTTCCTTGAGTCCTGTCCCTGTCACAAGAGTGAAGTCAGTGTCTATCTACCCCTCCTCTTCCCCTTGTGAGGAAGCTGCAGACTGCAATGGGTTCTCCCCCTGATGCCCTAAGTTTTAGCTTTCACATTTTTCAGATTCTGTGCTGCCTAGGTGTGTAGCTCTGAGCCTCATATTAAGTGTCAGTAAGTTTTCACAGGGTAGGTAGACAAAACAAATCCTTTTCCAGCTTGAGACCAAGGACAACCGATACAAGTTTCAGGCCCAAAAAAGCATAAACAACAGAGGGCTGAGGGGAGACAACAAGGAAGATGGAACTTCATAACCTGAAGCTATAAGTGGACAATTAACCCCAATATGCCAATGGACCAAAACTTATAAAAGTGTGAAACCTCATGACCAGTCATCCATTTTGCGACCATTTTGGGTCCATCTTGGGTGCAGCCCTAGCCAGGTTCTTTTTCTGCCCAAGGTGGATCCTTTAAGGCCTTTTGAGAAATACCTACTCTATTCTCTTAGCTCTGTCCAGTCTCTGTTCCAGTTCAGCCTTCTCAAGGCCTCACCCCCAGTGTTCTCTTCCCCAGGCTGAACAGACCGAGTGACCTCAGCTGCACCTCATAAGGCTTCCCTTCCAGAGCCTCCACCATTCCCATGGCCCTGCTCTGAAAGCTGCATAATGGATTAATGAGAGCACAAAGAGCATAAAGGACTTTCATATCCATTACTTCAATGAGTTTACTAATTAGTAACAGGTACCTATCGCCTACTAAACGGGAAAAGTTTCTACACATAAAAAATTCTCCTTACAGTCCGCTCATTTATTTTACTATTTCTACATACAACATGGTCCCTCTCTACTGTTCATTAGCTAGTTTTTAGTCCATTCATTTTCCTTTCCTGGCAAAAAGCTTCACACTTTCCACCTCTGTCCACATAAGGAAGGACAAAAGCAGTGATTGTGTTGCTTTCCCAGCAGAAAGCACCAGAAGAGCAGGAAGGCCTTGCTTTCAACAGAAGAAACAATAGCTTTAATTCCTGCCATAAAAGCAAGCAGACCAGTTACCTATCTTAAAACCCAGCAGGCTTCCATCTAAATCACTAATGCAGGAATTGCCACCAGCCCTCAGGAGCCCTGACAGCCAGAACATTCCTGCTGTTTTAATGAGCAGGAGTGCAATGCTCCAATTCACCATACAAACCATTTTGCCACCCAGTTAAATACAATACAGCTATTAAAAATAGGAGAAATAAGACTTACTCAATAAAGTAGACTTCCCCCTTTTCTGTATAAGCCATTTCCCAGTTATCAGGCAGTGGGCCCAAGTCATCATTCTCTTCAGGTTTACTCTGTTTTGTTACATCCGTATCCTCCTTTTCTTCTTCAGGCTGACCATATCCTGGTGCAGGACAAGGCTGGGTGGTAGATGCCTCACCCGAGACAGCTGTACTCTTCTCTTCATGTTCACTTGATTCTACAAGAGAAGAGACATTACAGGTTTTGGATATTCACATTAATGGTGAAGAATTTACTGAGTGCCAGTCACTGCGAACTGCAAGTCTTGAAATATAGAGAAAAATTTTGTTTGTTTTACACAAGGCTCCCTCTGATGATGCATTTTATTTGGAACACAATAAAAGAAGATAAAGCAATAAAACCAAACTGAAACAAGAAACTAGTGAAGAGTTCTGGCTCATTCTGTCCCAGGGGCCCTTCCAGTATAGCAGTAAGCACTGAGCAGAAGGCAGCTTCATATCCAGGAGCTCTACTGTCTCTTGTCTTAACTTTTCAAACTATACTCATAACCACACATATATATACATAAAAAAACAACCCTGCTGTTTTTCTACAGACTACAGGAATCTTTCACGTACAAAAAAAAAGTGTATGCACTAATTGTTTCATCTGTATCCATGTATCAAAGAAACCAATGATATCCATCAACTCATAGCAATAAATTAACCACACAGAAAGTGGTTGTGATTTCATTGCCAATACAACCTTGGGAGGCTTCGTTTCCCACTTCAGCATCTCAACCCTGTAGTCTACAGTAAAGTTCAAGAAGATGACAATTTATTAAATGATCTAGCAATTCACCCAGAGCAAGAAACAATGCAGATACCAGTGTGAGACGTAGGAAGGTGGAAGACAGCTTGGGTGAAATGTTCTAATTAGGGATGCTTACAAAAGCTAGAAAGAAGAGCAACAAAAAATTAAGAAAAACTGTTTATAAAGGCCTAGATTTTAATTAACCCATAGAATCAATAAATATGATATTATGGCAAGCAATAAATATGATATTATGGCAAGCAATGGTCAGAGAAAAAGTTTAGGAGAACTAGTATAGATTGAATAAGCAATACTCAGAATGCAAGTAGAAATTATTATAATGAAAAAGAAAAATAGTAACCATAATCAAAGATAATTTAAATTAAGTCATGAATTTGCAATGATCTGCTGCTTGAGACAGAATTGTACAAAAGGTGAAAGCTAGATTAAATTGTTAAGGATGAACACAGAAAAACAACATGGGCATCTAACAGCAAAACAGAACAGTCAGTCTAGAAAGTGGGATACAGTCCCGACATTAGGGCTAAAAGAAAACTTTCTGTAAGTGTAATAATAATAATAATACAAAAAGCAGTATGTGGGAAGGAAAGCTAATTGTTTATGACACATTAAAACCCCAAGGCAATTAATGCTCTTTTTGCCTCAGCCACTGGTACAAAAAAAAAAATCACCTGTGATTAAATGACTAACATAATGTCAGCAATAGGGCTAGAGAAGGTGGAGTGGGCTGAGAATAGATCAGGTGAAACTTAGATTTACCAGCTGTTCTCAATAGGTAGAGCTGGATGAAGTGGAACCCAGGGTACAGAGTGCCACATAAGCAGACTGATGGCAAGTGATGGCAACACCTTCCAGACTTCATGGGGAAAAGAAACTTGAAAAGGACAAACACAACCCTGGTTTCAGCAAAGTATCTATGATTTAGGCTTTTAGATAGTTTTATATTCTTAATTTGTGAGCAACTAAGCTTCCCCTGAAATGATTTGCTCAATTAGGCCATTCTGTCTTTTTGTAAAAATAAAAATGGACGAGAAAGACCCATGAAACTGTAACTGCACATGCTTCTCTTTTTAATTCCTGTGATTGGAAGTAAGACTCAAACCACCTACATGTAAACTCTTCAGAGATCATAAATATTTGTAAAGACTTTTCAGGAAGAAATTGTGTCAAACTAATCTTTTTTTCTTTACATGACATAGTAAAAGTTGGTGCTTCTTGGGGATAAATGGTATATATCTTTAAAAATACTTTTGACACTGATGCATCAACCCTTCAGAATAGCATGAAAAAAACCCCAGATTCAGCCTTGGAAAGGGTAATGATCTACAGCTCTATATCCACATGCAGCTCATGTTGCTAAATCTTAACTCATGTTTGAACTATGTGGAATTGCAATAATTTTATGCTGTTTGGAAACATGAATCTGTCTGTAGCATTTTCAAATATGTAAAAGTTTCCTGCAAAGCAGAGATGATACGTGGTCCCTACTTCCTCTGAGAGTAGGACAATGTAATAATTGCTGAATAATTTTTGGGGTGTTATGTTCTTATCTCTTCAAAGAAAAAGTCCTCAGCTGTTTCAGGCATTATTAACAGACCTGTGAGTTGTATTCCTGAGGCTGCCTGCAGCCTTGACCACATTCCTACCACAGGAAGGAAGACATGCAGATTAAACTGAATATAAGACATAAAGTCACATGGCAGATATGACCACAGAAGAACAAGTTCATTTGGGGCACAGGTGCATCACACACAATGACTATTGATCAGCCAGTTCATCTGATAGAACACAGATGTGGTGACATTGCTGTGCCCTGGGATTTTACCATGATATCTCTAATATGTGTTCTTGTTTTCAACAGATCTGAAGAGGTCAGATTTTTGATTTTCAATAACTCTATTAACAAATCCCAACCATCATGATGACAGGAAAAAAAAAAGTGGAAATTGTTTCTATCATTTACAGTCCAATTCTTGAATTTTACCATCTAAACACGTAAGAGGACCTTGTCACTTTATTCCTTTATTATAATACTGGAGATTTTTCATGCAGAGAAGTTCAAAAACATAGTCTCCATCCAAAAGAACCAACTAATATGACCAAAGTAATATTGGCAAAGAAAAAAAGAAAGTATTATTAAATAGTAATTTATGGGGTGCTTTTAGCAATTCTGAATAAAAATATTTCATATCTTTCTTTATACCCTCATTGTACTAAATGGCTAAGTTCTTAAATTCTGTACAGGAAAGAGCCCATCCTTTTCAAATCCAACTCTTGTTGGATACAGGAGTAGTTTAACTCACGTTTGCCAATATGTGTGTGTGTTTTCTTGTAAAGATGTAACTTTGCAGCCTTGGAGTTTCTCCCTTTCCCATAGTGCTGGAGCCATATTCAGGGCTTGGTGCTTGGGTATGGAGGCACCACTCCCACTGACTCCTGACACAGTGAGAACCAGGAGCTGACCTGGGCAAGGAAAGCAGGAGTCATGGAGACTGGGTGAGCACAGGGTATTGTGTGGATCACAGGATGTGACTTAGTTGTGATAAACTGAGTTTAAAGAATGAACCTAGAAAAATCAATGGATTCCAAATTCTGTATGTTTTTAAATCTCATGGCTCTCAGAAGCTTTGTATGTTGTTTTCATGCCTTCAGCTGTCTTTGCTGTGTAAAAATAAAACAATAAACTCAACCTGTTGCCTGGGACTAGTGCACCTTGCATGGTGATTGATGGCATTGGCACTCTGGTCTTTTGCTCATTCCTAAGGCCTGGAATGATAATTTTGAAACTTTGTGTCATGTCTTACACTTCAATTAATTTGAGCCTGACAGAACTTCATTCTCTGGGTGCAACTTATCATTGCTCAAGTAGTGTCAGAATAATGCACATACATAAGCATGCTTTCAATGTTAAAGTGATTCTTCTGGAGTTGGATGATAAACTTCATCAGTCAACAGTGGAAAGCAAATGTGACATGACCAACACAGTGTCAAATACTGATGCTGGTTGGGAAGGAGACTGACTCAATCTGTTGCAAATATAAACAGTGACAGCAGTAACAACTGCTGAAAGTCTGACAAATTTCTGGTTACAATTTGATCAAGACTCTTTTTACCTCTTTGGTCAAGGCATCAGTTTTGCAGAAATCATTAATTTCAACACAGTGTCCATCAGGAAAGTCTTCTCAGGTGCAATATCTCTCACCCAGTAATGTGGACAATTACACAAAGTGTAAGATTTGCCCATCTTAACAGTTAATCTATAGATTAAGTCTCTCACATGTTTTTTGGCAAATAGTAAGGTTCTTCTTTTAAATTTAGCCATTTAGGCTCTTCTGTATCCATAGGCTGATTTAATAATTCTAAATTGTAGAGGTGATCCCCTAAAATGTGTATTTAAAGCAGCTATGCTCTCTTACACTTCAACATTTTTATTTCCTTCTTATTCTATATCAACAGATAGGAGACAAATAGCTCAAACAAATTACATGCATTTAGGCATATAATTTGCTAAAGTTGGATGAGATAAATCCCATCTCCCAAATCATACTCTTTTGTCCTGAGAGAACTTGATCTAGGATGAAGGACTGAGAATGCTCCATCCTAAAAGGGCCAAAAGCCCCATCACAAAGCACTGAGAAGGATTCCTGGTGGCTTCTGGGCTGAGGACAGGTGACATAAATCAGAAAGAATAAACATATTGGTGAGACAATTATGGTCACTTTGTCCATATACAGCTGTCTCAGGGAAATCCAACAGACATGCAAGGCATATGCAAGGCATTAATGAAAAATTGCTAAAGCTCAACACTTGCACAGATTATGCCAACAGACACTGAAAAGTTGCCTGACAATTCAGACCAAAAGCACAAAGATTTCTGTAACCACAGATATCACTTAATTAGTCTTATAAGGATGGGTTTCTTTTCTTCACAATCATCTTAGATCTGTAACTATTTCAACCTCGTGGTCCTATGTGTTGGAGCAGTTCTCTGAGTTGACAGGCTCGGATACTCAGTTAATAAGCCATTAAATTGCTGAGCATCTATAAAAAATGAATCAATGTTTCAGATGTCCCAGGAGCCTTATAATTAATAAAAGCCTCCTCCTGGAAGTGAAGTACTTAAAATAGAACACACTTTCTAAAAGAACTCGCAATAACAAATGTCCTACCTTTGCTGATTCTTTATAAAAACTAGAATGCTCTCTCCACCAAGAATTTAAAAATAAACAAATTAGTCAAAATATTCCGGTTTTCCTGATTATTTAAAGACACAAACTACAAATGCACTGACATTTTAGAGGTGACTAAGGCTCTGTCAGTTCACAGAGAAAATGACTGCAGTAACAGGGTCTGTGAGAGCCACACTGCCCAACAAAGGCGACACAGCATGTATGTATAGAGCTGCTTTGCTACAATCCCCAAAGTCCTCAATCAGTGTAACTGAACAACAAAACCCTGCTTATAAAACCATGAGAGCCAACACAGGCACTGCTTGTTCTGCTGGCCACACCGACAGGATTTACTTTGGGGGGGAGAGGAGGGGGAAGAGGGGGGGGGCTGTCTTATACCCATGCTCATGTATTTCATTTTGTTACACAGCACATGCCAGTGCCTGCTTCTTGGGTCCTGCCTAGTCATTGCTCACAAAGAATTTGCCTGGGAGAAGCATATTATAGGTGTAGAATTCAAGGAGAAATGCAGGTAAATATTGCCTCTTGATCCACTTGGAGCTGAAACATATTGTCCTGGAAACTGCTTCTCAGCAATGGTCTTTTATGTGGCACATTTTGGATAAGTACAAAGAATGATCTTTCTAATGATTTCTACAATACACATCAGAGACCAAATCCTGCCTTTGCCTCTTTCTCTGAGGAAGTATCCTGGCAACAGCAGCAGTGCTGATGTTAGAATCTCTGGGCTTCATCCTTGCCTGCTTAGCTGTGATGGGGAGGCTCCTAGTGCCAGAGCAATGCCAACAGATGCACTCTGGTGTGGAAGGAATGAGCAAGGCTTGTGCAGCATGTGGTGCCCGTGGCCAGGGAGCAATACTGCAGCCCTTTGGAGAGCCAAGGGGAAGAATCAGATCCACTCTCACCCCTCTGCTCCTGGACACCCCTGGTAGATGAGGAAGGATTCTGCACAGGAATTCTCCCTTATATGTAATGTTAGGCAACAGCTAAAGAAAAGCATATGGCAAAATCATCCTGGATGGGAAGATATCAAATTCAGTATATTTTGTAATGCAGCAGGAATCAAAAAGGTATATATAGACTTTGCAGTATGAAAATCCTTCCACAGAGGTTAGAAGACTAGGTAATACATTTTTTGTTTCACAATAACCTATACATTTACAGAATTTGCAGTATCTCATTTTATGTTCTCATCCATGTGATTGTCACTAGACTTCTACTTCAACAATCTGCTTCTGCATATCTAAGTTTACCAGAAAGAATTTACAGCATTATTTCTCAGACATATAAAAAATCTGAATTCTTAAATTTTCTACATGAACAACAACAAAGTAATTTTTAAAATTCTATTTCAGGATAAGAATTATTAAGTTCTGTAAAATACTGTCCTGCTGAGAGGTTGAGGAGGAAGTTGATTACCTGATTCAGAATAGGCTGGAGTGCTCTCACTTGAGATACCAATCAGTACCCAGAACCCCTTTTTTTTCTGAAGAATTGTGATCCAAGCAGTAAAACAACAATTGTCTTTTAGGAATTGACATCTGAAACCCTTATCAGCTTTATGCAGGCTCTGAAACATTCCTGAAAAGTGTCCTCCAGATAGTATTGCCAGCTAAATTTTAATGGCACTGCCAGAACTTTGTTAATGTGGTGACTCTAGTCTTCCACTACATTGCTAAGTCTTCATGACAGTTTACAAAATTTCATTTCATAAATTGCTGAACAATCTTGTGAGTGTCACCATTTAAGAGCTAAAAGACCAAAAAAAATTTATCTGAACAAATTACAGTTCTCTAGACTCCCTCTATAGTCAATGGAGAGGAACAGGCACTTGTGAATAATTTTCTAACCTAGAAATCTAAACCAGGTCACAAATCCATGTTCAGAAATAAGGTTTTTTCTCTTTGTTCTATAAAGAGGGTTCAAAGAGACTAGTTCAGAGACAGAAATCTTTACAGCAGCTGAGGTAAGTGAGCTGTCTCCCCAACATCGAGGTTAAGTAATTTAGGCTTCAGAAAAATCCTAATATTCAGGATTCCTGCCTTTCCCTCTCGCAAGAACATCCTTACCTGAACATGCATATTCTCACTGCAGAAGGAGGTAACCGAGGACTCTGAACAACAGAAACTCACTGCAAAGTAAGAAGGAAGAACAGACCTGGTGTTACCGTCACGTCATTCCCATTGACCACAGGCCTTTCTTCCTCTTCTTCCTCTGGTGGTTCAATGCCTGTCTTCTCCATATTGCTCACAGACTTGTTCCTTTTACGTTTGCCTTCAGCCCCGGGAGTGGCACCTGGGAGGATCTGGTCTGTCACATTTAACAGCAACGGAGCCGGTTCTGCGGGAGGCTTCGGAGTGCCGTAGTAGTTGTCTGGAAAGAAGGGAAAAGGAGTAACACGTGAGATTGCAGAAACACACAGGCTGCTGCTGCTTCTTCTGTCTTAGATTTATGGATGTGTGAGGTACGATCACAGCTCATCAGCTAAAAGAAAGAGTAGTTCAAAATGTTTTCTGCTAAATTGAATGTTTATCTTTCCTGAAATGATAATTAATTTTCTTGGTGGTAGCACAAGTGATCCAATCATGCTCACAAACATGTATCTTATTAATGTCTGAAACTACAACAGGTTAAGTTTACATTCCTCTCATCCAAATGCCTGACCAACTAGTAGTGTACCAGGGCTGTTCTCTTATTTCAAATCGTTAGTTGGGACAAATCAGTTATGCAAAATTTATGCCACAAAACAAGCATTTCTTAAGAATCAAAATGATGATAAGAATATTGATTATTTATGATGTCATTTTCACTCTCTCAAATTATCTCACCTGCTTTTAAAGTAAAAAAATTATCCAATGATTCAGGGATTTGCAGTTTTCAGTAACACTTTCACTATCTTGTTTTTCATATTTGTCAAATTTTTGCTATTCATTACTTCAAAATTTGTAATAGGTAATGCTAATACATTTTCAAAGAAAGTTGAAACCTTATGCTTTAGGGCTTAACATTATCTCAAAGTACTAAGGAATTCTGAGAAGACTTAAGGTGGCTGACAGATTACCCTCTATTTGCACCTCCTGAAATTTCTGGCAACTTTCTCCGAGTCATCTACTTTTAGTCAGAGGGATTATTAGATTAGATGGACCATTGTCCCATCTTATCAATTAATATCTATATGTTTGCATTTCTAGCACATCTGACCACAAATTTTTATTTTAAATATGGTTAAAAATTGATCAGTAACAAAATCAAATAATATGTTAAAAAGCATGTGCTTTCTAGAAATAAACATAAATAGTAATAGAAGATGTAAAGATGAAAACATGGTGTTTATGCAGTTATCCTTTTTCATCTGTAAGCTGTATGAAGGGCAATGAACAGGTTGTTTTACAAGTAGATTTACAGTAGTTATTATGGGAAATGAAAAATACTGTCCAGGTCGGAGAAACTTTACCACCTCCCACCTCCCCACCCCTTTCTCTCCCTGCCAAAAATAAAAAGCACACCTCTGTATGCATATCAAGCTGATGACAATATTTTAGACCTTATGACAATTTTAAAATTTCTTATCCCACTCTTTAAGGCCTTCTGTGTGATCAAATAGCAGTAGCAACTGACAATGTTATTATAACCACACATAGGCATGACAAAAATAGATGCATATGTTATACATGCAGAGTAAACCATCATAAAATACACTTTGCAGGCAGAGTAAAAATTATTACTGGCACTTATATTTCTGTGTGTTTCCAAGGACTTAAAATGTTCAGCCACATGACCACCTCAATACAGGTAAGTCACTGAACAGCCTTGCAACTACAATACTCAATGAATTTTTCACAGCAGTTTAGCAAAACTTTAACAGATGTTTCTCTAATGGTAATACAGAGTAAAAATGTACTGTGTTAAATAACATAGTCACTCTGGACTTAGGGATGCCTGAATGAAACTTTGACTCACTGCAGATTTTCTCTGGATTTTGAAAGATGACAGCAGGTTTAACCAAGAGCCCTACTAGGGCAATGAGATGTTGCTCTGCAGGGGTGCTTGTGGGAGCTCTCTGACTGCCAGAGTTAAAGCAGGGGAACAGAGTTTGGGGCCTAAGGGGGAAAAAGGAAATCTACATTGATCCACTCACAAAACTGTAACTACAAAAAATGTCAAGGTCAGATCTATTTGCAGTCAAATGTCTATGCTGTGACAGCACAGGCTGTTTTGAGGGTATCTGAAAACCAACAGTGCTCAGTTGGAACTCTGCTTTTGTATTGCTCTAAGATCATGTTACCTTTATTGGTGAGACCTAGTGTCTGGAATATCACATATTTTGAAAAAAGGATTCCTCAATTAAAAAAATCTCCCTGGGCTAAAAGATTTTGCCAGTCTCACTCAGTGCCTGAGAGGCCTTAAACTTTGCAAAACTTGTCAAATATGTACTGATTTCCATGGATTCCATAAATATCAGGAGATATCCCAGGGATATCAAACCAGTGTGACACAAAGTGTGAGACTAAAGTGAAGTACCTTGGCTTATTTGCTTTGCTTTTAGTTTTGTAATTGGCATACAAAATTGAATGCAGTAGTAATTAGCATTAATGTTAACATCCTGAATAGTAGATGAGGAGTTTTAACTGAAAGACACTCTCACGTTATTTTAAAATATTAAACACTTTTTCACTTCGACTGACTGTATGCATTAATGAGAGACAGAGATAAAACTCACAAAAAAAAAATCTATGAATGTCACATATATATAAAAATATAGGAAAAATTGCTCATGTAATATCAGGGGCCAAAGAAGATTTAACTCATTATGTTTCAAACTGAAAATGCTGTATAATTTCCAATTTCTATCCTATAACATAACACTTTATGTGCTTTATGTTCCAGTAACCATTGATTTAAAACTGAATTTTAAATTATTCATTGCTACCTTCCTATTGATTTATACACTTAATTCAAAAACATGCACAAACAATGCAAATAAAAATAAGAAACTATACACATATTAATACAATCAGCGTGTCATGAGAAAATTAGTTTAACTGCAATGGAAGAAATATATAGAGTGAGAGATCCAGCCATTTCAAGGAAGGAGCAAAGCTCCATTACAGAAAAATCAGAATCAATGTAAATGGTATCTTTTATAAAGAAGAAATCCTCAGTTTCTTGAAATTCCTTACTTAAGACTTAGGACATTACAGATAATGGGAGACTCTCATAAAACCTTGACAAATGTCATACCTAGGCATAATATAGAGACTAAATGTCTAAAAGCCATAACTTTTATGTCATGAAATTTTGAAAACCTCTGATCTCTTTTTCATCTTCCCTGAGTAAGGCCAGGGCTGGTTCAATAGGTTATTGTTGAAACACTAATCATAAGGTACTGAAATTCATTTTCCTGTTGCTGAAAAAGGAGCACCAAATAAACAATTTCAACCATAGTTAATTTTTAAAAAGGAAATTTTAAAAATAAAAAAGAAAGTGTACTAGAAGAAAATATAAATCCCATGCTTGTTGGCAGTCAGAAAAAAACAGCAGCTAGGAGTTTTTTAAAAAATGAATGGAGCACAAAACAGAGAACACCTTTATTGCACTATACAAAACCACATAGTACTCTCTCTTTTGTATACTGCCTGCTGTTCTGGTACTTACCTCTCAAAAATTACATGAGGAAACTAAAGAAGCACAATTAAAGCTTGGAACTGCTTAGATTGATTTTGAGATTTCGCTTGGAAATGGGACAACTGAGGGGGGGTATGGCAGATATGTATAAAAAACAGGACAACCCTGGGAAAGTGCCTAGAAAATCAATGAATGGGTGCTTGGCTGCCCACTACTTGAGAACAAGAGGATGCCCAATGAAATTAGCAGGTTTAAAACAAGAAAAAGAAGTGGGTTTTTCTCGCATGGCATAAGAGAATAGTGACATTCACTGTCAGATGCTGCCAGAATCATAAATGCAGTCAAAAAGCAATTATAAAAAAATCACAGAAGAAAAAAAAAACACGAAAGCCGATTAAATGTAAAAGTACAAATTCTGAATCAAGAGTTCCATACAATCAGATTGGTGGAGTGCAGAATGTAACCCTGCAAGCCTTCCCTGTTCTTGTATTTTATGTCTTAACATCTTACAGGTCTCTTCCAATCTAGGTGATTCTGTGATCTACCAAGGGGCAGTAGTAAGACCTTTTCCCTCCATTTGACTAAGTGCAGCTGCTCTGTTACTCAGGTCCCTCCTTGTTGTACTCAAAAGAAAGTGTGTATACTCACCTGCCACCCCTGCACAGTCAAGAGGTCAGTTTGAGCCTAAGTGAAGTTTGTCATGCTGGGCCTGAATCAAAGCCTCTGTGCAGAAAAAGCACCACTGCTGAATCCATCTGGCTGCTGCTCCTGACTGCTTCAGTGCTCCCAGCTGGTTCTGAGTGCAGCTGAAGACTGAAGATGGTCTGGCCTAACCCATTTGACTTGGCTGCTGAAGCAGCTTGGAAGCCATGGCACAGTGACAATTACCAAGCATCCCTTGCCACCTCTGAGCTGTGTGAACCCTGATCAGCACCCTGATTCTTTGCAGAAGAGTCAGACAAATTAATGGGTAGGCTTGCTCTGAGGACAGAGGCCAGATCAGGAAGTCAGGAAGTCACAAGAAGCAGAAAAATGAGGAAATAAGGAGAATGAAACAGCTGACTTTTTTTTTTCTTAACTTTAGTTCACCAGTGTCAGGATGTAGTAAGACTTTTTTTTTATTGATAAAATGTTTGATGATGAAGCAATATCCTAACTGGCTTCTTGAGAAAAGGTAAGCCTTTGTGGAAGAAAAAAGAACATTTGGGTGGTAGTAAAGAAGGAGAAAAATTCTCATGCTGAAATGATAACAAGACTCAGATACACTGGCAGTGCCTATACTGATGTGCTCAGCAGTGATCCCAGTTGCTGGGCACAGTTATAAATGTGTCTCCCATGCTGTGCTCTACTTTGTGCTCCATTGCAGGGACTGACCTACATGCATTTTCCTCTGCCTGGCCTTCCTAGTCCCCCTCCCTTTCCGTGAGGAAAGATCCAAAATGCAGCATAGAGTGGAAGTCACTTGCCATCCTTCTGGAATGCGAAGGAAGAGGAAGGGGGTTGTGCCATTTCTGCACTCTGGGCTGTGGAGGAGGATGTGCTCCTTTAGCTCCTGAGCCAGGCCAGCCTGAGCCATCAGGTTGTGGAGAAAGGGGATCATTGCTGAGAGCATCCTTTGCTCCTCAGGCTCCACTGATCTAATCTAAGAAATTAAAAACTCTAGTTTAAAAATGTATTATGAAAAGTTAGAATAGCAATGAGGCATTGGAATTCTGGCTGCTGGGAATTGTAGGCTTTCTGTGCTCACAGGCACTTACCTCCAAGAAGACACTGCATGTGACCTGAGGCCTTGGAAAATTGAGTGATAGCACTGAGACTATGAGGGTGTAGTTTGATTAGAAGTGTGTGATATCACAGGGTGGAAAACAAGAGTTTGGGGTTTCAGTATATAGTAATATATGTAGAACAAGATGGAGGTTTTAGGGTGTACGTCAGTTGTCTTTGTGCACCTTCTTCTTCACAGGTTTGGATAGTTTTTTGATTGGTTGAAAAGGTCTTTGTGCAGACCACAAGTAGTTAGTTACTGGGTTTCAAGCAAAAATAATTTAGGTGGCATTTCATAATTGGATGATTTGTCCTTGAAAAGACTTGGTAGAGATAGAGAAGAACTCCATTTTGTGCTTAGTTAGAGTACAGAACTTACAGCTTGTGAGACTGCAATGTAGGTAAGTGTTAATAAACATCTGAGTCTGAACACGAAATTTGTCTCTCATGCATTCAATCCTGGCTCTGGCAAGGCTGAAAAGAAGCCAAAGAAAAACCGACACAATGAGGAATTAGGAAATAATAGTAAAAATGAACAACCAGACAGAAAACAAGAGGTGTGCCAGAGCCAGAAGCTTTTAGGATGAATACTTCCAGCTAAGGTGTGACTCACATTCTGAGCCCTGAGCAGAGACACATTCCTTTTCACACTTATTTTTAGAGCAGGATGAAACAATACTCAGCTACAAATACACACCTGCCTCTGCTTATTCAGCGCTCTCATTTAGATTGATCTGTCTTTTTTTATTTATACAGCTTTGGATTGCTGAAGTATCAGTCAAAATTAAATGAGTCAGCCACAACTCTAGGAACTGAAAGACAAACCTTATTTTTCAGTTCTGAGAACAATAACTGCAAATGTTATGGTGCATATTAAACCTCTACATATTTGCTTTTGTGCTCACTGACTACTGATAATAAATTAAGGGGAAATAGTCTGAAGTCTAATTGTTGCCTGGATTTGAGTTACATTTGATATTTTAATAATTCACAAACAAATACATATGGAAAGAATAGATTACAATGGCATAGAGTTTTAGGTAGGCAGAAATGAGCTTAATTTTCAATAAAATAATAATGTGAACAAACATGAATATTTTATAATTTGATTAAAAGAAGATGGCTGAATTTATTTATTACTAGAAGCCAACTGCATACAAGGAGCATCTGCTCATGATTTATGTCTGTTTACAGTCAGTATCCTGATGAAGACTGGTGACAAGTGAGGTCCCTCAGGGGTCCATATTGGGAAAAAGTGTTTAATATCTTCATCAGTGGGACTGTGTGTACTCTCAGCACATTTGCAGATGACACCAAGCTGAGTGGTTTGGTTGACACACCTGAAGAACAGGATGCCATCCAAAGGGACCTGGAGAAGCTCCAGAAGTGGGTCCAGGAGCCCATCCCATGAGGTTTAACAAGACCAACTGCAAGGTGCTGCACCTGGGGTGAGGCAACCTCAGTGTCAGCCCAGGTGGGGGATGAACAGGATGAGAGCAGCCCTGCCTAGAAGGACTTGGAGGTGCTGGAGGGAGAAAATGTGGATATGACCTGGCAAAGAAGTGCTGCATCATGCAACAGCAGCCTGTCCCTGAGAGCGACCTGCGCCTTCAGGGCCTGCAGCACTCTGCTAAGAAAGGCTGATGATGAAGGTGAAGGGACAGGTTTTCATTTGGGAATCTGAGATGCCATTATTCAGGAACACAGGCAGGAATAGCAAAGGGGTCCAGGGACATCAGGGACACAAACAGCCTTGAATGAAATCCAGGGACAAGAACCCTGGTGGGGCTGAGGACCCAGGGTTATATATGAGATAAAAGGGGTGGTTCTGAGGGTTAAGGTCCAATATGGACAAGGAAAAATGGTGCAGAGGGGTGGCTAGGAATTGGGGGGACTCATAGGATCACAGGGGTGGGGTCCTGTGGCAAAAATAACCCAATGAGGTCCAATGGCAGGAAGAACATTCTAGAAGTGATGCATATATGGTGAACAGGGGCTGAACAAGTTGCATAACTCGACAAACCAATAGAACAACAAAACCTTAGAAATATTAAACTGCCTACAAAGGCCCATGAGAGAAAGGTTTTCCTCACCCTTACCTATAGGGGTGTTTCTGCCCAGTTGCATTGGTCCCTACAGGGTTGAGGCACAATTATCCTGGTGGCAGGCCCCTGAGCCTCCACAGCAAAATGCACTCACAGCCCAGAAAACCAGCTGTATCCTGGGCTGCATCCAAAGCAGCGTGGGCAGCAGGGCTAGGGAGGGGATTCTGCCCCTCTGCTCTGCTCTCATGAGAGCCCAGCTGCAGGGCTGCATCCACCTCTGGGATTCTCAGCACAAGACATGGACCTGTTGGAGCAAGTCCAGAGAAGGGACACAAAAATGATGCACCACTCCATGAAGACAGGCTGAGAGTTAGGTTTGTTCATGCTGGAGAAGAGAGGATTCCAGGGAGCCCTCATTGTGGCCAGTCAGTACCTAAAGGGGGCTTAAAAAGATGACTTTTTAGAAAGACATGTTGCAATAGGGCAAGGGATAATGGTTTTCAAGTAAAAGAGGATAGATTCAGACTTGATAATAAGGAAGAAATTTTCTTGTTGTAAGGATGGTGAAACACTGGAAGTTTTCCAGAGAGGTAATAGATGTCCCACACCTGGAAACACTTAAGGTCAGCTTGGACAAGGCTCTGAGGAACCTGATCTAGCTGAAGATGTCCCTGCTCATTGAAGTGGGTTGGACTAGATGGCCATTGAAGGCCCTTTCTAACTCAAATTATTCTATGATTCTATGAAAATCATTGATCTCTTCATAACAAGATATTTATTTTTTAACTTAACCTTCTTTGGAGACTGCAAATGCACCATTATGGTCTGCATTCGCTCTACCTAGCTCAAAGTGTTTAACTGATGTTTCATTGGTATTAAGTAAAGCAATCATCTTCCAGCAAGTGCCTAAAAAAATATCTCCATCTATAATGATCCCCAGCCTGCAAGCCCTGGGACATCAAGCTGCTGTGTCTGCTGCTGTAGAGTCCACACCCTGTGCATTCTTGGGTTGTAAGTTTACGTACAGCTTTCTGTTAACCTCCACAAGACAGCAAGAAAACAAGCTCATGGTTCTGGTGTTGTTTAGGGCAGGCCCAACACAAGTATAGCCAGCATGGTACCACCATATGAGGTTGGTAGTCTTTCAAATTTTGTGTGAAGTTTTCCTGGACAACATATTCCAGGACATGGGTTGTAGATGTCTTCTCTGAAGGATTTAGTATTAAAACCATGGAATTGTTAAGACTGCAAAAGGCCTCTAAGATCATCAATATAACTGTGAAGGCAGCATTGCCATGTTCACCTCTAACTATGTCTCTCAGTGCCAGAACTACGAGTTTATTGAGCATGTTTAGGGATGGTGATTCAACCACTTTCCTGAGCATCATTTGCATGCAATAGATGTCAAAGGCATGAAGGAATTCTTTAATGCGGGTTCTGTGGACTTTCATGAACCAAGAATGTGGTGTCACCATGCTCTCATTTCACTGTGCACACACACCACTTAGCCATAGAAATATGTCCAATTAATTAATCTTCTTGTGAAATCACTTTAACATTTCTGATCATCTGTATATGTAATTTTGAGCATTTTTTGTATGTCTGTTTTGTTCTGCAGTAAAAACACGCAAATATAAAATATTCTAAAACTGAAAAATCCCTTTCTCTGTATTCTTACAACTGTCTTATAAAATTCCTAAAGAGGAAAAGAGTACATAGACTTTGTTAAAATACAATTAGTGATGTATTTTAACAAAATCCAAGACAATTACCACCTCCTTAAGGAAGTCTAGCAAACTTCTTTTCACCCACTCACCCTGAGTAATTTATTTTGACGGGTGACTATACTATAATTAGGGCTTTTTTTAATCATTGCTCTAAGGTTGGGTGAGTAGATTTTGTTCTTGGGTTCATACATTTTCATGATGGTTTTGCAAAGCTGCTTGATGGATTAAAGTAGCAGAACTCTTACTGTGACTCCAAAGAAAGTAGAATTAAAAAACGAAGCCTTCTGAAGCCTTTAGATTTTAGATTTACATTGGTGTTATTTTTACTCATGAACTTGTGTTACTGAAATGGCAAAGAAACAGGAAAGGTCATAGTTCAGATCTCCCAGAATTTAGGGGAAAAATGTTATTAAATATAGATTCACAATTATGTTTTTAAACAACGGCTTTTACCTTCTATTGTGTTCTCAGAAATATTCACAAGCAAAGTTATACTTCTACTATGATCTTTGTGGCCACCTTTAGTTTCTTTTAGACAGAAGACTGAAGGTCCTAGAAATGCCTTTGCTCTTTTTTAACTAACTAAGCCTTTGAATCCAGATTTCTTAGTCCTCTGAGCCTTGCTGTTAAAATAAAGTCCAAATTAAAAATACAGATTAAAATTTATTTACTTTGGGAGTGCTGTCTGAATGAGTTACACATGATACACAGAACTAATTCCATACTCGTTGGATATCGACATCCCCAGGGTTACTTGTTACGAAGTCTGTTTTTTCTCCCTTTTCCTATTTCCTAACTGCATTGGGCTTCAGCTCTAAATCAAGTTCCTCTAAAGAAATACTTTTTGGACATCCCAGGATTCTGTTAGAACAGAGAGGTCAGAGTTATTGCCTGTGCATTCCCAAGAAACACTTCAGCATTTTCTGGCAGGGGCTATCCAGTTGTTTCCCAGGGGGCAGGGGGATTTTTGATGCTTTGTGTTTCTGTGCCTCTTCCCCAGACAGAATTCTCATCTGGGTTGGTCTCTGCAGCTTCTGCTAACAGACATTAGGCAAATATGCTAACTTCTGTGTCAAGTAATGACATTTTAATAACTGGCTTCAGGATTGTCTATTCATCTACATTAAAATTAAGTCACTAATTATAGCTGAGGATTTTTGCCCAAGAGTATTCTGGCCCCCAATGAATGCAATAGCAGAGGAAGTTTCTAAATGCATAAATACAGCTATGGAGACAAGATGGGCTGTCAAACCTTCCAACATGACAAAACTGCTGTTCTCTTACTTTTGGACACCAACTGCCCCCTATAAGAACATCTCTTTTCCATCCATACAGATTGGAAAAGACTTTATAAGTAATATATGAGGCTTGTTTTTTTTATTATTTCTTAATTGGTATTTTTCAAGATAAGTATTAGTAGCAAATGAATTTTCTTAACATTAAGGTGTTGATAAGAGTACCAGATAGGCATGGTCTGATTTTTAGAAATGCTGAAGATCCCAAAATGAAGACATACATAAGTTAGTTCTCATTTTTAAAAATATGTTTTCCTCAGAGTTATGACTTCACACTTCCATGTACTTCAGAGAGTTCAAACTTTTATGGTATTTTCATCATTGCTTCCATAGTTCCATTTTACACAGCTGCTTCTCCTTTTCATTATTCTTTTTTTCTCCCACCTTTTCAAGCACTAGGGTGGCTTTATCCTATAAATACTCTGCATTCCTTAGATTTTGCTAATTAATCTTTCAGCTGTTTGCCCATCCAAAAATTTAGGCACATATGCAAGACTAATCCCTAAAGCTCTATGTAAGAGTACAAGAAGCAAGCAGAAAGAACAATTTCACCTTTACAAATCAGGTACTGCCTGAGCTGCTTTCATCATCCCTTTAATTTCCACCAAAGCCAACCATGTGAACAGGTACAATCCTCTCAAGCACTAAATCTCTCACAGCTGGGAAATAACAGTTCTCCTGTCAGATGTGGGAATCCCACAGGTTGAAGGTGTAAATACCTTTCAGATAAAGTAACTATAAACCACCCTGTGTTAAGTCCAGGTGGAGGTGGCAACAGAGAGGGAACTGTCTTGCTTTAAGATTCCTTAAGATTAAGGTCCTGACCTTATTTCTCCCAAATATTCTTCAAGTTTGTATTTCTTTCTGAGAAGCAGAACACATCAGTTTTAGATAATGGCCTAGAACAGAGAGGACAGCTCATCAGATGCAGCAGAGTGCTGCACACACTGCACATCATCACACATCTCCCAACCACCAGCAAATATGAAATGACCTTTAACTTTCATAATTTGATCTTCTGCTGAGCACAGTGTACCAGAGGTGAAAAATCAAGACAGACCTCTTGAAAAGGCTACTCTTACACACTTAAGGAAAATCATGGACAAAGGGACAGGATTGAATAGTTAATACAAAACTGAATTTGGACTTCAAAAGTAGGAATCACAAAGGTATGAATGCAAGCTATTGGAACAAGATTATGCAACAATACAGTTTGATAAATACATTAGTAACTGTTTTTTAATGCTCTGCATACTTTAAAGCAATTCTGTCATCTGACCTTGTTTTCTAAAAAAGCAGTAGTATAATCTGAAACCTCTGCTTTCCCAGAAAAGAGACATGGTTCAAATCCTGAACAGTGTGTTCTTTGCTGCAGCCAAGCACAGATGCCAAGATACTTCTCACCACACTTTTTAATTGTGAGCTGGCTGTTGTTGTCTGCATGGGACTCTTGAGTAATCACTTGTCCATAAATATGTATGATCCCTAAGTGATATAGAGAGTGAGTTTTACCTAATTTCACTTTCCCTGCTTAGAAGCTCAGTATCTAAAATAATGAACCCTTTCCCCCATCTGCCCTGGTGGTGATCTTAGATGAGATCAGCTGACCTCTGGAAGCGTACTTGGGTTTTGGTTGTTATTTCACAGGTCCAGACACCTTTGAGCTTACTAATGATAGAGGACGTGATTCAGACCCTTAATGACCAAGGCCCCAATCCACTAAATCATGCTATTACTTTCTTCCTTCATTTAAAGATTTAGGCTAAGCAAAAGATAAGATTTTCTGCTTCCCCTTGTATATTCTATAAATTATGGCTAAGATTCTTGTAGAAGTAAAAATCCTTTGCCATATTAGAGAACAGCTTGCAGCAGAGTCCCTCCCTTTTGACAGTAGTGCCTACATGGTTTTACACCCTTACAAATTATCTGGAAAGATGAGAAAAGTCTAAGAACATTTCTAGACAAAATTCTATCTAGTTCAGTCTGGGCCACAGAAATAAATGTTTCTGAAGCTTCAGAAGACTTAAAAAGGAGAATAAATATGAGTCTAAGGGAAGTTATCATGTTACATGAAGTTTTTTACTGATTAATGCAAATCAGAGAGCCATTTTGTTGCAGATCACTATTCTTTCTAGACTCATACTGGCATTACTACAGACATCTCACTGTATAGTAGCAGCTTCCTTCTGCTAGATAATAAGCAAAGCTGATTAACTGAACTGGAGGAATAGAATGTCATGAAGTGGATAAGAACTTCAGTGCATACAGCACTGGCCCAGACTTTTTTGAGGAAAAAAAGTTACAGAAATAAAAAGGTGTTCTAACAAAAACAAGTAAAATTATAAGCTTCCTATAAATAAAAATAAAACGCATTTCAGTTGTACAAATTAACTACATTTTTGTAAAAGGTGATATGAAGGAAAGGATATACTGTTTTACAGGTGAAGTTTTGGTTAAAAAATGGGAATGAATTTCAAGAACATCGAGTCACTATGCCAGAAGTTTCTGAGAGATTGCCCATATGTTAAATCAATCCATAGTTACTACAGATCTATATGAAAATGCCATGTGTAGGAAGCAGGGTCCAGGTGAAGTTTATTCAAAAAATGATACTGCAGAGGTCTTACAGTCATGAGAATTGTCTAATCTTTTGCCTAACATAAGAAGCTAAATTAATGCCCCCACCCCTGGTTTGATCAGTACTGTGTCTCCTTTTCCTTTTTTTTTTTCATAGGAATTTAAGCTTATTATAAGAGCTGTGTTTACAGACACCTTATACATTCTCAGAGTGGCATTTTCTCTGTGTTATAGTTGGAAATCTGTCTCCAACTGCCTTGACAACCTCGTGAAGCCACTACAGAGTGCTAATTTCATCTGACAGTTTCTTCAAACCTGAGGAAGAAAAGAGATCCCTGTAATCAATCAGTTTTTGTATTCATTTATTCAAGCTGCTACCAGAGAAAGTTATCTTGTCAACTGGAGAGGTATGTAGGGAATCCTTTCCTTTTGTGCCTAAAAAGGCATCTGGAGATTGTCTTGGATAGTCATCTTGCACAACATGAATAAATCAGATTTCCCTATTGGTCTTCCCTTAAGGAGTTGTCAGAATAAATAAAAATATTTCTCAGAGACTCACAGTGATTCCAGGTACAAAAAAAATAAACAAACAAACTTCCAAAAAAACCCAAAACCCCAGAGAAAAAAAACCTAAATAAATTCTGTTTTCATCAAGAGATTTTTATTTTGCCATATTAGTGTGAATCATCAGGGGTTTTTTAAAGGTAATGTGGAATTATAAACTCAAAGCAGTAAGCCATAACTAACCCTTAATGGAGGCTCTGACTTCCCTGTTCCCCTTAGCCATAATTGATAACTCTTCCTAAAGTGGTATTTTTTACCTCAATATTCTGTCTACCACCTTGTTTCTGAGATGACTGAGATATAAAGCTTTACCTTTCACATGTGAGTTTTAATCCATAACTTTACTGCCAATGAGGTCTTGTGCTACTAAAAGACAATTTAGCTCCTCCAGAGTTCAGTTACTCCATAAAGATCTATGATGAGGCAATCCACAGCTGCAAGAACCTAAAACCACACAACCTAGCAGTGTTAAAACACAATTTTAAGCTAGGAAGAAAAAAGAAGGTTTAAAAACTAATTATATTTGAATAATTCAGAAAATTTCTGATTAGAAACAAACTAAGAGATATTGAGGAATGAAGTAATTGATATTGCCTGGGGTGAGTTTATCACATATTAGTAGAAAAAAAAAGAAGAGTTCTGAAGTTTGTAATAAAAAACTTGATAATGCTTGATGAGTTTTTTCCTCTTAATTCCTGCTCCTAAGCTAAATAATGAAGCATTCTGGCATGCTCTTCCTCAGACCCCACAAATGACAAACTTCACAATGTCATTCTCCCAAAAGAAGGAGTGGAGGGCCACCTTCAATCAGGGGCTAAGCCACTCACCAGGAGGGCAAGGTGAGACATTAAATAAACTCTGACCTTCCACTGATCGTTTTCTTTGGACATGAGGTGACCAAGCAAGTAGCCAGAGGTTGTAAAGGAAGTGTCAAAATCACCATCAGAGGCTGGACATTTTGCCATTTGGCCAACTTGTATTACTCAGTCTCTGAGTGTGGACAGGACTGCTGGGGAAGTGGGGTAGAAATAGGTGCTTTCCACTCATTCATTGACTTTGACAGAATTTAGGCACCAACAGACACTTTGGTCCCTAGGTCATGGAGGTCTCTGCACACCCAGTACTGCAGAAATGCAGCAGCTGCCAGTGCTGACTGAATTGTTATTGGAGTTGATGGTGGCAATGTTGCCCTTAATTTACACTAGAAAGATACAACAGAAACGTTGTTTAAACTATTGAGAGTTGAAGATCCATCTGACCAACAGCAGAAAGAACAGTTGTAAAAAGATGAAGAGTTTTCATTTTTTCTCTCAAAGATGATATATATAAACTGCCTGAAGGTCATTAGACAAAAAATTAAAAACAGAAGTAAAGTAAATTAATTGCTGTTCACCAGGTTGACTGTGGGAAAAAAAAAAAAAGAGGTAGCTGAAAAATCTGTGCTCTTTTCATTCTCTGTCAAGGACAGCCAAATGTTTTTGATGTGTGGTCTGCACAGTCATTACAGATTGAAGCCAACATGCACAACTGTCCAAGTGTTTCTTATCTCTCTCTTTCTCATTGACACACTGTGTTGCCCCAGGCTACCTTCTCTTGGCTGTCCTTGTTTTGCCTGCCTGCCTGCTTCATTTCTGATCCCAAAATCCCATTCTGGGGTAAAACACTTCTCTACTTTGTCATGGCTTGACTTCTTGACTCTGCCCTGTGAGCCAGCAGAAGCAACAAAGGAAATTAAATACATCTGTCTTGTTTTGACTTTATTTTTTGAAAACTGCACCTAATAAAAATTATCTGGAAATATTAGGCACTGGTTTGGTCCTATGAAAAAGCTAAAGGGTTAGTGCTCTATGGAAAAAGAAAAAAATCAGTATGTTATGTTAAATTATTTAGGTAAGCTATGCATCTGTGAATGAAGGAATCTTCCAATCTCTAAAATTCTGGCACAACTATGAAAATCCCTCCTGTGAAATAAACATGTCACTATCTCAAATTCTAAGTTTATCAAATGTCCCAGTGTTTTAATTATAGCTAAATCTTCAGAGAAGACCTGTGTTTTCCACAACCTTCATTCCACCATGAAACTACCCTCTGACAGATATCAAGGGTCTGATTCTCCTTTTGCATGAGCATAAATAAAATATTTCCATTGAAGCTAATGGACCTACTGTGTTATGAAGGAAATGCAAAGTTCAAGCATTTAAAAAGTGCAATTCTGTGAAACAAAGGGGGTCTTTTTGGTGATCTTTGACTGATTACTTATGACAAGATTCACCATATTTACTCTTTTAAATGGCAAATAATTTCTTTTAATTTTCATTCTGGACAGAAAATGGTTGGGAAGAGTCACAAAGTAATAACAACCTTGAACACTTACTCAACACTTCACATTTCAAAGTGCTTCAGAAATGTAAACCAATTAGGCTGTCATTATGATTTATGCTAAGGGAGACAAGAAATATGTAAACAAAGTCAAATAGAAATGCAGGGCTCCAAACTACAGTTCTGTGAATTACAAATCACAGAAAGAGCCTTCCAGGGACTTCCTGGAAAATGGAAGATAAAACTCTGGAGTAGATTGAGTAACAGCTAAGGCACTGTAACCTAGTTACTGTTGAATGGTCACGTCTCTCCATATGGAACACAGAACACATAAGTACACAATTTGTCTAAATAAGCATTACCAGCTTCATCTCACAAATAACTATCATTCATTAGCTCATTAGTGAATTTCTTGAGATATCTGGTTTACAATGCAATTACCCCTGGCAAATCTGTCTAAACTGATAACCAAAGGGCAATTAAAATCAGTACCCACGCCAGACCTAATGGTTTAAAGAGTAATATCTATGCTACTGGTTCCTTCTACAAGTACATTGTTAACATCAGGAGCATAAATGTTAATTACTGTAATGACTTCATTCACCAGCTTCTTTTCTACAAGGCCATTTGGATCAGAATTCAGCTCCTCTGTTTGAAAGGGTAAGTTCTTTTTAATTAGGACAGCTACTCCATTGGTACTAGTAATAAATGAGAGGAGAGATGAAGGTCTCACTCACCAGGACTTTTCCGCTTTTTTGTTACTGTGTAGCATTCAGTACTTCAGAAAAAAAGATCTAGATCTAGTCAGCAAAAAAAAAATTAAAGTCCTTATTCTTATAATATTAATGTAGATCTTTTACAAACATTTATTTGCATCCCAGATTTTCTCATATCATAATTTTTGAGAGAAATCTTCCTCCCTGCATGTTTCAGTAAGTAGATCAGTAGCTTTAGGTCATTGCTATTCCACTGGATCCCCCCTCTAAGGCAGGGGTCTGTGCCAGGGCGAGACTAGTTAAGAAAAACCTTCAAAGACTATTTAATTTCCAGCCTTCTCTGCTTTTGTGCATCTCTCACTCTTCAATCATGCTCTGACCCTGTCAAGGCACAAACACACAACTGGGAGAGGATGGGCCGCTCTTAGCAACATTAGAGCCCAGTGCCTGCCTGGTGCTGACCTGAGCTCCACTGCAAAGGCTTCTGGTTTGAACCTGCAGGCAACACAGCAGGAACAGACAAGAAAGTGTAGGCTGAGGAGACAGAGCAATGAACACACAGCTGCACTCGTAGGGCAGGAAACATTTCTCCTCATCATGCTTGCCCAGACCGGCAAAGCCTTATGGACCTTCACAAGGCCCCTGCCACCTTTCCTTCCTTAAAAGCTGGGATACATTATTACAGGATAGGTGGGATTCTTCCAAGTTAATTCCTGGCAATATTTCTTATATCTGACCTTAAATCTGGCTGGGCATCTGCATGCACTGGGCATATGCCCTTACAGGAGTTAGGGGCCAAGGAAGGTCTTGAGTCAAGAAGGGACTGCAGTAACATGGTAACTTCACATGCCACATCAGCAGAGTGTAAAGGCTGAACTTCATGTCCTCAGAGCCTCTGAGGTACTGTTTCTGTGGGTTCTGAGATCCACATTTCACATTCCTGTCCCCAAAAGAGCAAAGAATAAGAAGCAATAGACATAACTGGGAGGAGACACAGGTGTCAGTCTTCAGCCAGTTTTGATGGGTACAAGTCCCTTCTGGTTTCTAGTGCCAGTCTGTAAGTTCATGGGGAAATTATGTGTGCAGAATCATGAGGTACATTCCTCTACAGAAAGTATTAACTGGCAGATGAGATAACGAAACTCAATGGAGCAAGCTGTAATTGCTCTTAGCATCTGTAGAGATGGCAACTTGTGCAGCCAGAACGTGTACAAGAACATACATTTACATGCACACAGGAGTAATATCATGCTCAGGCAAGGTTTCTTATGCACTGATATGAGAGGGAGTGATATCTTAACTCCTAACTAGGAGTTACCAGTAGGAATATGCAGAGGCCCTCGAAAAAAAATTTATTTGGGCAATACCAACAATCTCGTCCTAAGAGTAAACACAGCAAGGAACTGTCTTACTCTGATGTAAACCCAGAACAGCATTGCTAAAATCAGTGCCTTTAATCCTATAAATGAAAGCCAAGCAGATTAAAGATTAATGAAAAGTAATAATAATAATAATTTAAAAACAACAACAACAATAATAATGATTCTTCCCTACATCTAAAAACAGTATACTCCTTGTACATAGTGAACACTTGGTCCAACTTGTTCATTCTAAACACTGTTATAGAGGCTAAAATTGCACAATTAACAATTTTGCCAAAATCTCCTCAGATCTAAAGAGTTTTGATGGTATTATGGCCAGCTGATACTGCTGAATTTTACTCAGTGCATCTAAAGAACAAAGTTTAAAGAACTGCAAATTTGCCAGGTTGGAGCTACCTCACTGGAATGACAAGGTGATGCAGACATTTTCCCTGTTACAGCATTATGTGTATTATAACCAAAATTTATATTAAATCAAAGGAATATGTAGTCACCACTGCAAAGTCAACAGTGTAAGCCTTGCTATTAATGGTTCACAGTGTCAGAAGATCAAAGGTGACCCATGGAGAATGCACAAGAATGAGATCCTCAGACAGAAGACAGCATTAGATGATCACTGAGCAGACTGCAAGGAAAAAATTACAGTGCTACTGTCAGTTCTGATTTTTAAGCTGGATGTTCCACATTAAAAATGTCTTTCAGAATGATCCTAAAACTTGCTGCTGTGTGCCATTAGTTCAAATGCTGCATTAACAGTGCTGTGTTAACATCAGAGGCTCCCTAGTTCACAGTTTTGTGTTTTCTCTGGAAATGCTGAATTTCCATGCACATTTTCTGTCCAGAAGAACTAATGATGTCATTGTCACTATATTCACCAACCTTGCTGAGCAAGACCTATTTTTGTGTGAAGATCTCAAAATAGCTTTTCGACTGCAGCAGTGTTGGAAATTGGAATAAATCCAAGACTTGTGAAAGTTGTACCTGATTCCCCCCATCACTGCCCTGTTATGGACCATCATCCTTACTGATAGCTCACTCTAGTGCTGCTAGCTGATTTTGTGTGAAGCAGACCAGAGGACTGGTGAGTACAACCTGCTCTTCTGGCAGCTAAATGGGAACTATGGGAAAGAGAGGGGTGGAAGAAAGCACTGAACAGCCCCACTGGCCAGTTCTCCACCAGCTGGTGCTGGGTGGGATGTCTGTCAATGCCCCACAAAGGAGTGAAGTCCAGCTGTCATACTGACATAATGAATCCAACTCTAACACTGCACACCAAAGGATGTAAGGATCTTTTACCCCTTAAAAAACCCTTTTTTTGGCCCTAGCATTAGCTTAATATCCAACTCTCTTGTGTTCTATCTCTAAATCTCCTTTAGTTTCATGCAAGCCTGGATTAAATACAGGTATTTCAGGTTAGTAATCAAAAAAGCTTTCCAGATGCAGAACTCAGTGTCCTTCAGATGACTGTAAAACAAAGACTGTTGTACACTGACTGCAGTGGAGAAATGACTAAGAAACTTGAGTGGTAGTAAGTGTATCTAAAGTTGTATTGGGTAAATGCAAATCAGAACTGCTTCAGTCTGCCAATACGTCTGGAACTTGGAAAGAGGCTTTGGGCTTGACTGCTCATAGGTCAGTCTGTTCACAAAATAGCAGGACTTTTTATGGGAGAGACTGTGTTAAAACGTAATTACCTGGTGGTTAGAAACCCTTGGACAAAATCTATTCACAGTCTTCATTTGAAGAAAGTCAGGTATGGATGCCCATGAATATGGATGCTTTTTTTACCCAAGTTTTATAAATTGTCATGCTGATTAATCACTTGACTCTCTTTTTCAGGGAAAAATGAAGATAATTAATTACTTTAAATATTACTTTTCCTTGCATTTACCATTTCTTGTTTGTTTTTTTTTTTCTTGCATAAGAATGTTCTTCATGGAAGCTTTTGAGCTAAATTTAACCCATCTACTACCAACTCAGGTATCAGTCACCAACTGAAAAGCAGACATAGCCACATGTTAATTTCCCTTCTCTTACTACTCCTGACATACCATTTCATTAGATCAAACTGAAAAGCTAACATGCAAAACTATTTACTCTGAGGAAAGCTAGAAGGTGTTTGTCATTCAGCTGATTAAAATTTAAGTAAAGATTGTTGAACTGAAAATATTTTCTCAGAAGGAATAGAAAAACAGAAATGTAAATTGTTTAGCAAAGCTATCCTTATGATTTCACATACTTGTATTCTGGTATTTTGTCTGTCTAATTTGGATTACTACTTCTTAGCAAATGTATTACAAAAGAAGACATCTGAGATTAAGAAACATATTTTTTAAGAACTGTGTTGCCTGTGCATGCTTTGAACATTACACTTGTTTCTTACATACACAGTGAATTTTTAGTTTCCAAACCATTGATACTTAATTAAACTGACTGAAAATGAAGCAATTTCCCAGCTGATGATGCTCTCTACAGAGGGGAACAGGACAGGAAGGACAGGAGGAAAATCAGAGGGAGCTTTCACTGGATGAAGGGGTCAATGCATTGTGCAGTCACAGTCTGACAGACACCTCTGGCACTGCTGCTGTGCTGGGGAGGTGCTGCTCTGACAATGCCAATTACCCCAGGCATTTTAAGCACAGAGAGTGCTCCAGTGTTCTTTAGGATGCACTGTGCAGATTAAAAAAGGATATTTTACATTTACAGACTAACCAGACGGTGTGTTCTTCTGGGACAGCCCTGTGATGCAGTTGCTAAGCAGCCAGAGCCTCACTCACCCAAGGGCCCGTGTGCTGCCATGCCCAAGCAGAGCGGCTGCATCAGACCTGGGTGCAAAGGCTCCTGCACAGCTCCTGACACACACAGCCCCCAAAAGCTGGCTGGGGTGCAGGGGTCACACCTGCACCTCACAAAGTGCCTTCTGGCAATGCCACTCACCACACAGTCCCCTAAGAGCAGCCAGGGCACCTCTTTGTGTGCAGATCTGCCTCCCCCTCAGAGCCCCGCCGGCAGCGGTGGAACTCTGGCAGTGCCACCACCGTCAGATGGCCCCAGCTGCTGTGAGTGCAGAGGGTGCCAGAGATAGAGTCACCTGTGATGCTATGAACAGCACTGTGCCAGGAAAGGCTCAACCTGTGGCCTGAGCACAGACAGAAAAAGGGCTCCAGCCTCAGGGTGACTCCAGCTCTGACCTCTCCAGCCTGCTGGCATTTGTCTCTGTTGGGAATGTACCAACAGAATCTTGTTACAGCATTCTGCATGAGCTAGTGTGATCCAAACCAACCAAACCAACCCCCTCCCCTCTTCCCTACAGGAATCTTATTAACCAGTAAGAGGGGATAATGTCCAGGTTCTCAGCATATCATGGTACTCTTGTGAACACACCCACCCCTGAATTAATTGCCATTTGAATTGTTGACTAGAAAAAAAAAATAACCTTAGTTTAAAAAATTTAATACATGGTAACCCTGGATATCTCATTATTTGCCTCCATTGCTAAAAACATGTGCTTCATGGCTAATCTGGACAGGTTCAGGTTGCAGCCTGCAGATTGTATTACACTTTGCCTGCGAGACTGAAGAACTATCTATTACCTGGTATCTGTTTCTACAAGCACTGCAGAAATACTTGAAAAATGTGACAAAGTCACCTCTTCACCTTTATGATGCAAAGCCAGATTCAAGTCTGACTTTAATATTTCTTATGAATTCCCTCTCCAACTTGTCATCCTCATGCTTGCACTGCATGCACCACAACTGGACAGGGACAGCCAGGAAAGCTTCAAGCAGTTTCATACACAAAGATGATGTAACCTCTCAGGTCCTACAAGCCTACAGACCTTATCTCTTTGCCCTAACACCACAGCAGGAGCTCACACCCATTTAATGCAGTTTGCTATGCTCTTTAGTTGCCACCAATTATAAGAAAAAATATCATGACCTGTATAAGTGTGTTCCAGACTAATCATCCCTTCATAAAAAAACTTCATGTTTACAACCTGCCATCATTTACTGAGCTCTTCTAATGCAGAACAAGTCATCTGCCTTTTAGCAACCAGCTCCCTCTCAGTACAACATCACACATCTGGGTTTTGGTTTCTAAGATTCTGTAGTATACAAGCACTCTGACAGCTATGGTGTCTCCTATCAGAAAAACAATTTTTACATACCATTTTATACCTATTTAAGCATAAGAAAATGTCTGTGGGGCTGTTGCACAGAAGGAGCTGTGAGAACAAAATGAATTAAGCTTAACAGTGACAAGCTAACACAGACAGACAAATACTTCCTTGAAATATTTTGCTCCCTAATAAGTCATTATGACTGAGAAGCCTTCAAGAGAGCGGGATATACACCAGTTTACATAACAGGAGGACCTGCATCAAAACCTTAGGAAACAAAGAAATGTATGCACATATAAAGGTATGGATTCCATCCTGGTATTGACAGAAACTGCATGACAGACTGCTGGAGCAAAAATTATACATGAGATGATATTAGTTACCTCTAAAGCTTTGGAACTGGAGAATAAATGGTATACAATATAATGAATGCATCACAGACCACTGAAACGCTGTAACCTTGACCAAGCAAGTGCAAAGACAAATTTCAACTTACCTGAACTTTAATGTAAAGATGATTCTTCACACTCACTTTAACAAACTTTTGTAGAGTGTTCAAGCAAGAGGCATATTCTTATCAAGACTTTTTGTCTTATTTTGTGGAATGTTAATAATGCTCCACATTACATAAGCTCCATAGATATTTTGACCCCTAGTTAGACTACCAAAACAATTAGCTGTTCATAATAAATTATTTAAATAAACTCTTTAATAAAAATACCAAAAATATGCATAAATCCGTAAGTCATATAATAAATTATATCTAGTTTCCACTCATCTATTTGCACACTCATCCTGTTCATAACATACTCAGACATTTGGTTAAAGCTACAGTATGTGCTGTGGTGGAAGAAAGATTGGAATTGCAATTCTAATTTTCTTCACCTGCTGCAAGCTACATTGATGTACAGTTTTGATCTGTTTAATGGGACTGGTTAAGGAAGACACCCTCCTAGATTATGCTTAAAACACTCTGTGTCAATCACACATCAATAAATATAAATGAAAAATGGCAGTTTTCTCAAAATGACTGAGAAAACCTAAACATATAACATTTTCTCAGACTGTAACCTGATTCTGATACTCATCCATGAAAAACTGGTTTCCACTTCTCATGAGCAGGAAACAGAAAGAAGAAATTTAAGGAGATAAAACAAATGTGAAGACAGCAAGCTTTGATCTTAGGAACCTATTTAGTTTTATTTAGGAATCACTGCAGTTCCCACTCTCTCTAAAAAGTTTTGTGATTTTTAGTGTTCCAAAAGATCACTTGAAACGTATTATTTATTTAGTACTATTCATCTCCCAGGTGCTTTAATGACTAGAACATCACAAATGAGTGGCAGAAAAAACACACAGTATTATCTACTTCAGCGCCTACAGCACAGATCTTTTTCTTGCCCTGCAGTTATTTTTCTTGCCCTTCATTGCTTTCCTGTGTCTATTTTAAATATAATTAAGGTAGAAAATCAATCTTAATGAATTCCCTTTTTAATCCAATTCCTTTCAAATAAGAAATGCATATAGTTAAGATAAATTCCATTGAGAAAAAAGAAATCAGAATCTCACAAATATTGTAATTTGAAAAGAGCACTTTACACATTATTTATCCAGCCACCAGCTGAAAATTCTAAGGCCTCATAGAAGGTGGGGGAATGTTGCAACTTTATTGTTGCTGTTCTTTGCTGTCAATGATTCCTTCCCTTAAAGAATGAAGAAAGAATATTAGTTTTAGATGATTTTTAATGGTGCCTCTTCAATTTCCTTTTATATATATAGCTTAATTCTCAGGAAGATCTGATCAAAATGAAAAGTCAAATGAGTTTTAAATGACATAAGGCAGTCCAATGATGAAATTTGTCCTGTTATATAGATTTCATATTGATAGACTGTATTTGCATTTGTTATAGTTTTTATTTCTAAATTCTTATGAATTTTTATCATGCTTCAAAAACTACATATACAGATTTTCTTAAAATAAATGTGGCTTATAAAGCTTTTTAAGTGACAGAATGGTTAAAGTCTGTTTAGATTAAGTCAGGAAACCCTTCCAGGCATAGGGGGGTACAAATAAGTTTGTACAGACACCTGTGAGCAGAGGACAGCTCTGCAAAGACTTAAATATTACTTGTCATTCCAGATAGATATTCACCATTCTATTTAAATGGTGAAGCACCACAATGATGCATGGACAGAAAAGGTATGGAATATTATCTAAGACATGTCTGGAGAGACCAAGAAGTGTCTCCTATCTGTCATTAACATTCCTTTCAAAATTCTAGTTAGATTTATAAAAAAAACCCCAAACCTTCAGGCCATTCAGGATGCTTCTGAAACAATTGGTAGAACTCTTTTTCTCTTTAAAATGAAAGTTTAGGATTTCCCTAATTCTGTTTTACATCCCTGATCTTTTCCTCTGAAATTGTCTTTCTGCAACTCAGACTCAAAGTGACACCAGTGTCCCATGCACTGAAATATGAAGTGGTTCCCTGGCAACAAAATCCACACAAAAGTTCTCATGATTTTCTCTCTCACTCCTGTGCCTTAATGGATTGAATAATCCAAATAGCAGAGAAAAGCAACATGCATCTGATCTTAATGAACTGCAATAGCTAGAGACAGCAGGAGAGCAAGCAAAGGTATTTGTGCTATTTATAAACTACTGCATCAGCTGACTCTGCTCCAATGGCATTTGGAATAATTCATATTATATTCAGTGAGTCATTTCATGAGATATTTTAGTGTGTCAGGCTCTGTGCAAAATATTCTTACACTTCATTGTTACCAGCAGTTTAATCTGATAGCTGTAATATATTGGAGATTGGGAGAAGCATGGGTTATATCTTCAATATCATCAAGAGATGGGGAAAAAACCAGCATTTAATGAAAAGACCACAGAATGGAGTGGTCATTTGGATCCAATGCTCTGAAGTAAGTTTGAATCAGTTTTTGACTGCTTAACCCTCAGCTAAATTCCCCCCAGTCCTGTTACCCACCCCAGAATTACAGAATCAGTTAGGGTGGAAAGACTTCTGACATAATTGAGTCCAACCTATGGCTGAACACCACCATATCAACTAGACTATGGCACAGTTTCAACTATTTTGAGTTTCCTCTATAACACAGAACTAATGAAAAAAAAATACTATAGTTTGTGTGAAGAAAACTCTCCCATACTCCAGCCATGACTAACTAACAAATTTCACTCCATACTGTGGCTACAAGCTTCTGAATAAAACAAAGAGCACAAGTTTACCAGCTAAGGAAACTGGAGATATTGATATACAATAAAGCAGAAATCAGAGCACTTCCAAACCTTCCATAGTTTAATTCTACAGTTGTGATCTGGAGGCATTTGACACACAGCCAAATACTTGTCTGAGATTTTATGTGATAAGCAATGTGTAATTTGCAAAATCCTTTGCTGGTTCTTCTGGGACTGAGAGAACATTTAACTGTCGTTAGTATTCACTGGATGCCAAGAACAAATGTATAAATATTACATTACTCAAACATGGATATAAATGAAAAATGAAGTATGTGAAACTAGAGCATGAAGTGAACCCAGAAACAATTGCCAATGCCAGAAATATGGGGGAAGAAAAAAAAAAAAGAAAGATTCAGTTGCTGCAATTGAAAGTTCATTGTTAACATCAGCAGAGACTGAGACTGAATTTTGTAACTTCAGTCTATTTCACTGTATGGAACCGGGCAACTGATAAAAAATCCTGAACCCACATGCCCACCTTTAGTGCATGATCTTCCAAGGTATGAACTGGAGATCAGTACAGGACAGCTGATTAAATCCAAGTACCCTCTGCAGCTGTGTGTGACAGAATTTCTTAGAGAACGTGGACATGAGGTTCTTTGGAATGAAGTTTGAGCTGTCCCAAACTGGGCCCCAAGTTGAGGCCTGTGTAGAAGTTAAGAAGCCTGTGGCACAGTTAGATTTTAGCTTAAGGTGTGTATATGTATTATAAAGGATAGTTATAGTGAGATTATGGTAGCTACCTTAAAGTGAGATTGTTTTGCATTCCTTTTACACTGTATACCAATGAGAATGCACCTGTAACTGTAAGCTATCTGAAACTGTATTTAAACAGCCCTTTCGGGGAATAAAGGGGAGAAGGTATGATGTAACCATATTGGTTGTAAGTCTGTGTTGCTCAGACCAGCTTCCAGAAATTAATAAGGACCCTGCTTATAGCTGTGGAGTCAGTAAGATGCCTGGGGAAAGGGCTGGAAGACTTGAAACAGGACTTCTGGGAGACGTGTGCCCTTCTGCCACAGCAGCTGGAGGCCCAGTGAGATATACCACCACATCTTTGTGCACATTTGGGCATTTGAGTTTGGATCAGAAGTGCACATGTGGTTCAACCCCGCCCCGCTCCCATCCCCATGCACCGCTGTGCACATGAAGCCATCTCAGAGCCCACCAGCTGTACCTCCTTCTGATGGCACTAACACAGAAAATGTCCTCTGCCCCCTAAGGGTGTTCAACCTGCAAGGCCAGCACAGAGCCTGACCCACAGGATGTTCACAGTGACAACTGGAACTGGAGCGCGTGAATGGTTCTCCTTGCACAGCTCCTCCCATATTTCCACACTACCTTCCAGGGCAAAGGCAGGCTACATTTTCCCAAATGATCCTAAAGGACTTTGTTTTAAGCAGCTGAAATCCCCTGGCCTGACGCTGGAGGGAATGGTTCAGTCCAGCCTGAAGGCGACAGACATTGGCTGATTGCTGAATCCCCCTCCAGACACCCGTTGGCTAATTAACTGGACCTCATTAACAGATAGCAGTGGGACATTAGAATCCTAGATAAACATGTCTTAGGGTGGAACTGACTCCCACCATTTGTGTCAGCATCACTAAATCTTTTAGGGACTATGGTTTTGTTACCTAGAAAATTCAGCCTCCCTCCAGACCCATCCTCTGTTGGCAGCAGTTGAAAGAGTGTGGGTGATCTTAGATATCTGCTAGGCAAGCAGAGCCCTTTGATGCTCTTGTCCCCATCCAATATCCTTCAAACCCCCTGCAATAAACATCTTAAGAAAACCTAAAAGTCAAGCACTACTAAAATCTTCAGTTAATAGAGAACAAATTGCAATTAATAAATAAGCAAAAGGCATGGGGGCAGGTTACTGCCTGTGAAAACCAAATTTCTGTTATCTGTAGACAGATGTTAGTTTCTGCTGTGAATTTTCCTTTTAGCTTTAAATAGGAATTTTAATTCATAGCACTAATCAAAAGCTGCTCCTATCTTCTAAAAATGTAAACTAACAACACTTATTCATAATGTGAATACTAAGGTGAGTCTTGGAAAATAAACACATAAAAACCAGCTTTTTTGGTCAAAAGTACTGATGGGAAAGATTTATTTTGTTCTTAAAGCTGGATTCCAGGGACCCCAATAATTTTCTCAGTCTGTGCTTTAGTTTACTTTTGATTTCCTAAAAGAGAACTTTACTGCTGCTTCTTTTCAAAAACATTTTATAACCCAAAGGATTTTCCTGTCAGAAATTAAGACTGAGAGCTAGATGAAATCCTTTATTTTTAAATGTAATCCAGCTATTTTGCTAATTCTGCTCACAACATCATAAACTCTCTTCCCTGCTGACATTTAGACATTCCAAATATTTGAGAGCGTGTTTTGCAATCACTTTTTCACTGTAGTTATATAAATCATTTAATCTTTTCATTATTCTGGTCTCTCTGTGCTTGATAAAAAATTAAATTGAATAAATACATAAATACTTTGAGTAATTCTAAATCTGCTTTATCCACACTATTTACAGCTTACTCCTTTGTTTAATTTTCCCAAATAATACTATAAACCTTACCTGGGATGCAAACTTTAAACAGCACCCAATGCACCTTAAACACCTAACTCACCTTGGCACCTCTAAGATTTTTGTCACAAGTATTTTCAATCATCTTATATAATTTTCCACCTAAAGTAACTGGATTCAAAAATTAGATAAATCTTCAGAAATTATATCATTATTTTAGCTAATGCTAAATAACAAAACTGCTTAATACCAGAGATGTGACTCCCAATACAGGAGCCTGTTTTTACAGACTCCTGCAATTATGAAGAACTCTAAACATATGAAATTAACTGAGAAAATTTATGAACACCATTAATTATTTTCTGCAGACAATAAAGAGTTTCTCCTAAGCATTTGTGGAAAGAGGCTTTTTTACTCACTATACTAATAGTCCATATGGATGTGAAGTAAAATAAACTAGAGAACATTATTATAAACATGTGTCTTTTAATTTTACAGTTTCTCAAATTTACTCATTCTTATTGCTTGAGTTCTTTCTATAGGTAACTATTTTTTGGATAATTCATTTCAAGGGTTATTAAAATTCTGAGCTGTGATTAGTCATTTGATAGGAACAGAGAAGTCACTTGTTTTTGGTTATCACAGGGATAATAATCATATAGAAATCACAAATGGAGAACAATCATGAAACAGCATGTTTATGGGAACACTGCAACAAATATTCACAGTGATTATTGATGTATCTGCTTAGATTCAAATAAGCTATGATAGAATCAGTAAAATGAGAGTAGAAACAAGTGGCGTACTAGAGTGAAGGGGTATTTCAATTACTAAAGTAATAAACACTGAAAGAGATGTCATATTATTTACTGCATTTTCATTCCTTAACACCACTCATCTCAAACCCACAGACAAAATAATAAGTATTAAGATATTTTTTGAGAACTAACAGTGAAAACATAATTTTAGCTGATAATAGAACACAAATCAGGACCTTTAGATTTCGGCTTTTCCAGCTTCATCAGCTGACCTGGAGGAGTGCATCCTAACTTTACATTTGGATAGCATGGTGAATTTAAGATATAAGTGAATTTAAGTTGAGAAAATAAAGAAAATAAAGGCTTATAATACCCAATCCCCAAACTTCTATCTCATTAGTAATTTTCACATTTAACCACCTTCTTAGCCCTATGATTGCCTAGTGGCAATAAGAAGTCCTATATTTTTCACATTATTTCATGTCGACTACATTCAGGTATATTTCTCAAAATGGCAAGCTATCTTATGGTTACAAAATTTACTTTTATAGTGTCATGGTATGTTCACAAAATATATATCCCATGATCTGACTTCTAAACACTCAATCCATTCCTTGTTGGAATGTGCATCTTAAGCATAGGGCAACATAAAAAAACCATCAAGTATTGGGTTTGGAATTAATATTTCAAACATATATAGCAAAAAATTTAAATTACCCAAGGATGATTTTCAATTTCTTTTTTTATAGACTATATTGGCTAAATGATGTGTGACAACTTTGCCCCAGTAATAAGACAGTAAGAGACACAATTGGGAAATGTTATTATACTGGTGATGCTACTACACCTGGCAAGTCAATCATGAAACTTTGAACATGAATCACCTGAGTGAGACTCTGAATCTCCTGAGGACCAAATCCCACTTGGCTACTCAGTGATCCCATTGTCTACACTATCACAAATTAATTTTCTTTGCTGATTTATAAAATATGTTATTTAATAAAAAAGCCTTTTAATTAGCCAGGACTTTAAACACTTTATTTAAACAAGTGACAATGAAATCATGAAAGGCAATACTCAATTCTTCTAGCTTTAGATACCGTACTCCATTCTTCCTAATAATCCAAAACATCAGAGATGCCTCCATGCTCTCCTTAGAACAGACATGGGAAGATCATCTAGATTTTTTTCCCTAATTCTAAAATGACTGAAGACTAATCAGGATTCTTGTCACAGTAATTTCATTGGAAGTGTGAAAAAACATCCCTCACAGCCTCCTCAACTAACATGACTGCCTTGGCAAAAGTCTCAGAGTGGACATATTTATACTAGCAAAGAATGCCTCTTGTAGGGATAGTTTATCTTATTCATGGAACCAGTGGGAGTTCTGTCCTTATAAAACCTCTCTTGCTAACATAAGGCACATATTCTCAGGAATGCTTAACTGATGTGAATATATCAGCAAATATGTCTTAGTGTAAGTCTTTAATTCAATTAGCAATTAATGCTATTCAAGCCTTAATGCTTTTACTGGATAAATTAATTAATATTAACTTATATAATAATTATGAATAATGAAAGGAAAATTTTGGCTCATATTCAAACAAAGTTTTAATAACATTCCTGACATTTCCAAAGGTATTGTATCTATCTCAGAACTGTCTTGAGATTCAGTACCTTTTGTCTTGTCTTTTTTAGAAGATGATTTTTCTAATACTGGAAGTCCTTACCAGACCTTTTAGAAACCTTCTAGGTTATGTCTATACATCTTCCTTTCTGTTTTTTGTGACTGCCTAATTTTCTTTCGTCCTACTGATGTTATTTTAGCGTAAAAAAATTATATTTTTTGGGGCAGAAGCATTTTTTTCCTATCGAGGTAACTTTGATTTACCTGGTACCTAAATGAATGCCCTTGTATATCAGGAGATAACCTGATCAGGTGTTGCTCCCCTTTCACACATAGGTTTGAAATCTCATTTTATTGCTGTGCTTCAGGAGCAACATTATCTCAGCCTCATGGATGTCTCTATTTCTGAAATTACTGCTATTGCAGCTCAATGCAATTGCAGTTCTTACTTTCCAATTATAAGTGAAAGATACTCAAGTCTCAGTTATTCACTCAGAGTTCATGTGGGACCATACAGGAATGCCTCTGTTGTATAAAAATACATCTTAAACACAGATCTTTGAAAACACTCAGAAGTTTTCTAGAGTAAAAGGTATCATTACACAATATACCACAAAAGGACCAGAACAGATAGAAAATGCAGAGTCTAGAAATTAGAAATAATAGTAAGTCCAAGAAAAAAAGATCTGTCTTATTAGAAACTATGAAATAATCAATGACCTGATGAACACTGGAATATTTGGTGGAGATGATGATGAGCTTTTGGTTGTATCTATTAAGAAATGGTTTCCATAAAACTGAAAACATTAACTGTTGAGAAATCAATTTTTTGGTGATTAAAGTTCCTTATGGTCCTTCACAAGGCACCACTGATACCCTTCACCCCAAATAAAACTGGGGAAGCTTAAAAGTTGCAAATAGGTCCTGGACACCAGCAAGTATCATCCCAGAAAAACTAAAAAAAAGACAAGAAAGCTCCTTCAGGAACAACTCATACTTGCTGCCATGAAAAGAAGAACAATTATGTGTCTAGGAAAGAGCCACAAGTCAGTGAAGGCACTCAGCAAAAAGAATGCACCAGTGAAGGACAAAATGAACAAATTCTAGCTAAGAGAGAAAGGACATATGCTGTGCTTGATCCAACTTGCAAATACAATATATCAGGGGAAAATTGCTGGCAAAGCAAAGTTATTAATAAGTAATGATTGCTGGTACCCAAGCCCCAAGAGATGAATAAGGAGGTCCTAGTGGAGAGCGTGAAGCTTCCAGGCTGCCTCTAAGGGCAGGGAGTTCTTTCCCCAGCCTTTTTGAAGAGAAGGACTGGAAATCTTGCTGCAAGACCCCATTCCTCTGAGCAGCAGGCCTGGGTGAAGAGGCCACAGGGACCAGAGCACCATTAACTTGATTTTCCTCTGTAACACAGAACATGAGGCTTTTCTAAAACAATTCTAGTGAGCTAAAGCATAAATTCTTTCTGTGCATTTTTCCTCTGGAAAAAAAAAAATCACTTTTTTGCTGTAATAATTATTGTCCAAATTTCACTTTTTTACCCCTTATATTGTACACTTTGCTTCCAGTCATTTTGCATAAATTTGTGGTACTCAAATTTTAGTTTCCTCCAGGCTCACACCCTGCAATTTCCCATTGCTACTAAAGGATATTTAATTTTAATACCAGCTCAGTCCTTCTAATTTAATCTCTAAATACTCATTTCTTTTAGCTTGATTCCTCTTCTCCCTCTCTGTGATGCTCTGTGATGAGGTCCCAGGTTACAGATGCCAAACCCATCCAAGTGCTGTTGAGGAGAGTTAAAGCTGATGGAGAAACAACAGTGAGCAGAGACTGAAGGAGCTGCAGTGAAGTGACATGTTGATAACTTACACCCTGTATCCACAATTTGAAGCATTTCAGTGCCAAAAAACCAGTGGGGGAAAAATAACATGAAAGAATAGTATAAGCTTATGTGCAATGGTTCTAGGAATACTTAGACAGTATTTAAGAGTAGTTTAGTCAGACTGAACTAATTACAAGTCAGAACGCAGTGTGGGAAAAATCAGGGGGAAATATGATCATTACCTCTCTTAGGAGGGTCAAACCCAGAGTAAGAAGAAAAACCTTTTTGAAAGTCCTCTGTGGGTGCAAATAGGAACAGTGGATTAAACCTGTGCACAATAAAACCCCCAGCCAAGTATCAGGAAGGATTTTCTCCCTGTTAGGATGTCAGATCACAGAGCTGTCTCCCAAGGGAGGTGGTGCAAGGAGCTTCACTGTATGAGTCATTCAAAATTAGACTGAAACAAAGCACCTGCACATACCTCAGGCAACATAGCTTCGTTGGCAGGCAGACAACCTCAATGACCTGACAAGACTTAACCAGCTCTCCTTTCTGTCATTCCATTTAATTTTAGTCTGCTCATATTAAACAAAGTGAGAAAAAATAGCAATCTGTGTAGCACTCATGTATTTGTTTCCTCAAGTGACTCATTACAAATGAAAAATACATAAATTGTCATAAATATTCAGACATCTGATAGGTAAATCTAATGACTAGCTCTGGTTTTTGCTATTATTTAGGAAGTTATTTTAAAACATTCCCCCTTTCCCCCCTACCGAAATGACAAATTTTCCTCGCCAGAAGGTGAGCCAGCCAGGGGTAATCAAATACATAAACAAGCTTTAGTTATACCTGGGATGATTATGGTTACAGCATTTATTTTTGGACTCCTACTGCTTGAAATATCTACCTTTTCAGACACTTCTTAAGAATGCCAAAGCAGAAATGGTAGCAGCAGAAAAGAAGACAGTGCTGATAAAAAAAACCACTCATGTCTGAGCAGAAAGACATTCCAAATTTGTTTCCCTGAGTTTTTCAGCATGTTTTTCAGAGGACTGAATACCTAATTTGCTCCCCACCTCCCACAATTCCAGCCACTATGGGCTAAACAGAGAAAGGAAAAGATTTAGCCTTAAGCTTCGGGGGAATTTCCAGGAAAAGAGCACAGAGAAAAAAAATTATTAATTGATTCTTAATCCACTTCTGATACTGAAATTCACTTCACTCTCCTCTTTAATATTATTTACAGTTATTTTCCATGATTGAAAAGGAATTAACATATCTGTAATTATACACTGTAGAATGTGGGGGAGAAACAAGAACGGCAAAGAAGTGTTCAGTGTTCTCAAAACAGGGATAACAGGTAAATTCCACTGTAGAAATCCAGTACCTGACCTCTTGCACTGGCAGTGAGGATATTAAATGTATACATCAAATGTTATGTTTGAAAAAAAACAAATAAAATATTAAGGAAAGAGGGAAAAATATCCAAGTACACAGTGGCCAATTATTCTGATCTCAAAACTATACAGGGCTTTAAAACACACTTTGAAGTCAAAAAACAGGAACCTGATCTCTCCCCAGTTTGAGTTTTATGTGAATCCTTGCACAGGAAGTGACTAAACCAACATGTGTTCATTCAGCTTAGCAGAACGAGAATGAGGTGGAACACAAAGGGGTGATGTAAGAGTAAAATGAAAAACTACTGGTACTTAAATATAATTTTTAATGACATTTCACACATTGTAGTCTGTCCTGTGTAGCCTCCAGAAACTATAAGGGAAAAGTGCAAAACTTACAGTTCATATGTAATACCTTCCAGTCCCACATGGGAACTATGCTGGATATCAGTCACACTCAGGGATATATCAAAAATGAAAAGGGCAATCATGTTTAGACAATTGATTAGCTACCAAAGCAAAGAGCCATGTAAAGGAAATCCAGTACTGACAGAAAAGTGAATGATGGCTTATAAGGAACAAAATACAGAAATTAGAGATCATTTTCTATGGAGATGAGGAGTGATGTTCTAGAGAAGTATTTTCATATGAAATAAGAACAAGATATTCTATGATTGTGAGATAGAGCTTGACGAGTTTTCAACAGGAGAAGTCTGGAATGATGCAGAATAAGGAAGGAGGTTCTTGTGCACAGAGAGCGTGACCAGAAGCGTGCAGTGTGTCTCAAGGATGGCCAAACTGAGAGCATTAAACAGGAGAGGTGGAGATTCCTCAAAAAGCAAATGAGCAAGTTGAGGATGTAAAAGGCAAAGTAAGAGCCAGGGGAGATGGGAAGAGAAGTGTCACAGAAATCAACAAAACCAGTGATGATGTGGAATCACTTTAAGCATAGGTCCATAAAGAAAACAGTGCCCATGAAATGACCTTGGATACTATTCTGGTGAATGAAGACATCTGGGTGCCTCTCTGAAATGTTTAACAATAATGGATATGGCATGGGCAAACCAACAGGAAGAATCAGAAATCCACATGCACTTATAGTCATTGAGCTAATGGAGACATGATGCAGTATCAACTAAACTTCTGAAATGGCTAGGTACAGCCTCTTTTAGAAAGACAAGGCTCGGAAGGTGAGGTGACTTTTTTGTGAGACTGCAGCTGGAATGCCTGGTGCTCTGTCTGGGAATAATGTACTGATACACTGGTTATTCCTCCTCTGTTTTGCTGAACCTTATGAGTTTATTCTCAGCCTAATTCTCCGGGATGTTCAGGTCCATTGGAATGGTAACACAACTGTGTCTGTATCAGTCACTCCCAGTTTTGTATCACTTACAGACTTGCAGAGGGTACACTGTCCCATTTCCTGGATCATTAGTGAAGATGTTTGAGGAAGAGTATTGGCTCCAGGATCAATCCCTGGCATAACACCAGTGCCTTACTTCCAACCTGACTTTGTACCACTGATCTCAACCTTCTGGACCTGCCTGTTCAGCCAGTTTTCAATCCATCACACTGCTCCCTTGTCCATATTTTGCCAGCTTGTCCCTGAGTGTTGTTGGAAACAGTGTCAAAAGTCTTGTTAAAGTCCAGGTACAAAACATTTGCTGCCCTCATCTTCCAAACTAAGCAGTTATGTGAGCCTGAGATCTTGAGGGTGGCCATTTGTGTGTGCCAGACCAGAAGAGCAGACAGAGAGTGGCAATCTGTGTCAGATCTCAGGTAGCCCCTGCAGCACCAGAGTGGTTGGCACTGAGTCATATCAGGTTTACTGATATGAGTAAACCTGGAACCTGACCCCCACTTGTCAGGTGTCTTTTGTAATCCTAGGGAATGTTAGAACTGCCTTCCTCTGAATTGAAGGTCATCAGGGCTAGTGACAGAAATGGTAGCTCATCTCTGAAACACTGAATTGTCTTCCTGTCCTGTGTTTGATCATCAGCCCTGGAATACAGTCCCTCTTCTGCGAAGGGCCTCTTCTGGCATCTGAAACAGGTCTTCAGCTGCATAGGAGTGTTCACCTCATCTACTTAACTCCTTCAGCAAGAGCCCTGTAATTTAGTGCACCCAAAGTTAAGCACCGAAATTCTCAATACAGAGAATGAAGAGAACTGAATGCCTCTAGGGGAAGATTAGGAGCACTAAAGTTAAAGGCTTGAATTTACATAAATATGTAATTAACCCCTCAGTCACATCTCAGTCACATGCAATTTTCCCCTGTGAATTCCTGGCTCATTCATACAATGAAAATGCACAGAATGAAATGAAAGAAGGATATTCAATATTTTTATCTGAATGCTGTGCATCTTCATAACATGTATCATGCAAACTTTTGCAGTTGATAAAGTAGCGATGCTGTGAAGAATGTTTTCAATACCTAATCAAAAATACAAAGAAGGCATAGCTGTTTTGTTTTACCTTCTTCTGCCTTGATGACTTATTTGGAATGTCACTTCTGAAAGTAAATGCTATCTCACAAACCAATGTATTTCTGAGCATCTTTGAAATGAGGAATGGAAAGAGTGAGATAAAGCAGCAAAGGAAAGTAATTATTTTTTAAATTGCAGGTAAGCTGCTTGTAGACTACTATAAAATATATCACTAAACTTTGCCCAACCCTTTTTTTACAAATAAAGATTATATTTATAAGTTGAAAAGTTATGGCAATGCTGAGAATAGTGGAAACTGCAACCTGTCATTCAAGCAACAAAACCACCCCCTTCCCTCCTCTTCCCTTCCCTGCCCTAGTTTTTCTATACATTAACAGCATTTTGACAGGACAATGAATTTCTATGGGGAAAAAACCTGTATCAAAACATTTACTGTCTATGTGATGTATGTTTCTTCCTGAATCTTGCATATCTAATTGGATGGCCACACTCCACAAAACAGGGTCTCTAGAGTTCATGTTAGCTGCTTCAACATTTGAAGACACACACAAAAACTAGGCTCTGTACAAACAATGTACCATTAAGATAAACTCCAAAAACACTGTATATGTACAATGAGGAGGAATGATGGAATTTTCAAAAACCAGAATGATTTTCCTTATGAAAAGACATCATCTTTTAATCTTTTGCTTGGAACGATTTTCTTTTTTCCCCCCATGTGAATTTCACTGGCAAAAGCAGTAGTACTAAAGGTCAAAAATAGTTTAGGATGCAGGAAATTACTCATAACTGATAAAACTAAAAAAGCATACAGATTTAGGTAAAGACTGCTTTAAGTCCAGAAGGTCACAGATGCAGGCTCTGCTCCAGTTGATTCAACCCAAGCCTCAACATAGAAGATAATATCAAATTTTCACATCACCTAAAAATATTTTTCTCTGAGTTTGCATTAAAGGTGAGGCAAGAGGGTTATTGTGCCATGGTCAGCTCAGCTCCTCACAAAGCACCTCCTGCTGACTGTGTTCCTGTTAGTGGTTTCTACCTCACCCTCCAGTACAATCCCAGTAAGGAAAAGCACCACCCCTCCTATGTGTGGCAAACCAAACTTTTGCTTTACTCTAATCAACCAAGCATACTTGCCTTTGTCACAAGGTTACTCCTTTAGGTAGAACAATCCACTCTAGCATTGATGGTAAACTCTTAATCTGGGGGTTGCAATGAAGCACCAAAGGCTGGGAGCTGATATTGTAAAGGCACTGCCAGGTGAGATTATCAAGGGAAATTGTTAAATAGTGCTACAGGGGCAGCTCCTTCATTTCTATCACTTTGATTTCCTTCCTTTCTCTTTCCAGCTAAATTTTGCCACTGAGCATATAATCATGCACATCTTCATACCATCTGTCTCCTTTCATATTTTTTACAGCTTAGTCAGTCAGAGTTTTAATTTCCATCTTCATCGATCAAGAGATTTTATCCTGTCTCTCACAGAGAGGTAATAATAACAAAGATAATAACAGTTTCAGTAGCCTGCAGAAGATTTTATTTCTCTTTCTTTTAGCTGTGGAGTTTTTTTATGCTCAGCAGACTAGTATCCAAATACAGTTGGGAACAATATGACAACAAAACGTGTGTTAAGGATTACCAACACAAGTTCCTGCAACCAAATCTGCACAGGGAGGTGAGACAGAATTTTTCTCAAAGGACTCTCAATTATGAAGTTACAACAGCCAGAGGCTTTTGGTTAGGTCTAACTTGTAAAGAAAAACTTCTGTCTGACACATCCCAAGTGCCAGCTTGGTGAGGATGATGCTCTTTCCTTGTCACACTCAGTCTATCCATAGCAAATGAGGTGCTCCTCAAAACAGTGATAGCGCAGGATCTGCTCCAGAGCCTGAACCCTCTGCCACGGACTCTCTAACAGGCCTGACACATACTGGGGCAAGGGAGGAGGAAAGACTTGCACATTCCTCTTTGTCTCTGTGTAAAATTCTTTCAAAGCCTTGCCATAGAAAACTGTTAATGGGATATTTTGTGATAGGACACAGCCTATCCTGCCTATTGTAATAGAAAGTAGGAAATCAACCTGCTTTGGATAAATCCTTTGGAGTTCTTATGCACCACACAATATAATTCTCTTTAAAAGAATGTGTTAAAAATGCTGACAATAATATTGTTCATGCCAGAATCTGTGCTTCAAGGTTTTTAGTTGTGAATTAACTTTCCTAGTGAGCTTTAAGCAATGAAATTATTCAGCTGTTGTCATTTTAGAGATGTGGTTATTAATCTAATATAACATATTTCATATTAAATTGAGAAGAAAGCAGCTGTGAGTTACACCAGTTCCAGATTTCCTAGTGGTGGGATCTTCCAATGAGAGAATACTATATCTGCAAGAGCCATTGTATTTACTGTACTGTATTTACCTACCTTTTAAATACTTTGCCACTTTTGACTAATTTATCAGCAGCCTTTTACTCATCACAGCACCAATCTCTTTCCCTCCCTCACTTATTTCCCATATCAAAATTATTTTCCCACTTGCAGAACTCCTTACTCAACTGAGCATTTGCTTTACCTTTTCTGTTCTTGTTAGCACCCACTCTTATAAAATCTCTTTGTATCTCCTGCTGTTCCTGATGTGCCCTCAGGAAGAACTATTTATAGCCACACTAATATGTCACCAACTTCAGGCAGATGAAGTTGGAGGGGACTTGCAGAGATTATTTTGTCCAACTCCACTGTTTAAGGAGGGTCACTTGGAGCAGAGTGTTCATGGCCAGAGGGCTTTTGAGTATCTCCAAAGATGGAGACTCCACAACCTCCTTGGGCAACCTGTGCCAGCACTTGGACACTTTCACAGTAAAAAGCATTTTATGATATACAGACAGAACATGTTTCTGTTTGTGCCCATTGCCTTTTCAATCCCTCTATTTACCTCTTCCTCACTTCTTTCATCTCCAATGTTCCAATGTACAGCTGTGACAGCAGTCAAAGTGCTGCTCCAGGGACATCCACTGCTTGGCATTCAGCTGACTGCTACTGACTGCTTTCACCTATTGTCCTTCATGTCACAACATACTCACACATTCACAAAAGAAAGAGCTTTATCTTGTGTCTGCCTCTGCAGTACCAAGGCAATGGTTTCCAGTTTATGCCTGGGGTTCTCTGACACCACATAATTACAAATAGTAACAATTCTTCCATCTAAAGCTCCTAAAACCTTATTAGGGAACAGCATTCATATACACAAAAATGAAGGAAGAACAGTATAATTTCCCTACAATCGACCTCAGTGTCTGTGGAAGACCCCACAAATGTGTCTACCCATGGACAGTAAAAGTATTCGATTCCCAGTCACCAATCTCAAAGTTCACTATTCTTACCAGGCACATTGCTTTGCAATTCAGAAGGCCTTCAAGATTTTTTTTTTCAAATCATAGATTTTTTTTTCTCCCATAGTCCTGATTTCATTGATAGAGTATGTAACATAATTTGGTGATGAACTTAGATCAAAGATTTTTGTCTTTGCATTCCTCTCATCTTCAGCAGCCTTGAGGATGCTCTAAACTATGTCAGATATCAACCTGCCATGGTCAGGGCTATCTTGCATTCTGTATCTTCCTGGTGATTAGACTTACCCTTAACTGAGTCTGGAAACACAAATCTCTGAAGAGTCACTCACTTTGTAGACTGTGGCAGCTCCCCTGCACCCCTTTCAGTGCTGGTGAACTTTCATTATGCAGGAAGTAGTTTTCTGCTGCATCAGTAGTATCTTTTAAAGCTTATTCTATATTCTTGGCTATTTTTTCCTCTATGCACAAAATAAAATAACTGTAAATGTAGGTCATCACCTGTGCTTTAAATTTAATTCTCTAGCAGCATCTTTGACCTTGATTTCTGATTGCTTCTCCACTTTTTTTTTTTTAAAATACAAGAAGAAGCTTCCATTGGCTAAAACCCTCTGTAGTTCTATTTATGCTTTCATTTACACAAGGTAAAACACAGAGCCATTATTTTTTAAAACAGTGTTAACCAAATGTACAGATTTCCCTACACTTGAAAGGTTTTGTTCATTTGTTTTTAATATCTTCAGGGTTTTTTTGTTTTGTTTTGTTTTTAATAAGAAACTCCTTGCTTTGAAACGCAAACACTTCTTTTAGTGCTTGTGGTTTTTTGGTCTTTTATCTTGCTTTAATTAGCTCACTTGGGAAGTAATGTAACTCCATTGCAGAAAAAGCTGTATCAGTAGTTGAATCCTTCTTTTCAATTAACCATACAAATCCAGGCCTTCTTCCCACACTCATACTGCATTATTTTGCACTTGGCACAACCTACTTCTCTCAAAGTCCTTCATTATTTTAAGGTCATCCTGACAGGATGCTTCCTGTCTTATTTTGTGCCAGCAGGCAGAAAGCTGCACACTTGTTTTTCACCTGTCTGGAGTCCACCATAGCAACCATGGCCAGGGTTGCATGCAGGACTGCAAAGTCTAACAACACCTTGCTATTGAAACAAAGTAATCAAAGTGAGATTTAAAAAACGCCCCACAGTTCCTTCCAAGGCCATAAAATGGAATTTTTTGTGTCTTGCTGCAAAGCAATTTCTGCTGGAAAAAAACAGAAATACAGAAACTGCAATCTTTGCTAGTATAGAGAGGCCTTATACTGATTTTATAGAACATTGTGCAAACAAGGGAAGACTTTAAGGGTCAGTTTTGCTCCCAGGAAACTCCTCACTACAGGTGTGTCTGGAAGGCAGAAGCATGGACAAGCAAACAAGGAGAAATAGAGAATTGTTTCCTGGATACACAGGGCAGAATTAGGAAGGCCAAAGAAAAGGTGGAGCTGAGACTGCTGCACATCAGGAGCAACAGGAGAGGTCTCTACAGCCACAGCAGCAATTAAAGGAAGACTGGGAAGAATGTGGGACACTGATAGGTGACCAAGACATGGAGAGTGCAGGAAAGGATAACCTATGGTAGGGAAGTGTGAAGGACTCAGTATCTCTATTTCCTCAGCCTTTACTGACAAAGTCTGCTGCTCACTCCAAGGCCACTCAGGTCTTTGCTCAGGACCAAAAGATGGCAGAGACAGGTACTACCATGGTTCAGAAGGATCAAATTAGGTACTAACTGGATCAGCTAATGCGCAAGACGTGTGAGTATGTAGGATTGGCTAGGATGCATCTGAAAATACCAGGAAACTGGCTTGTGGTTATTTTGGGACCATTCTCTATCATGTTTCAAAAGTTGTGATCAAGAGAGCAAAGACTAGAGAAAATATTTATTAGTCTTCAAAACAGGCAAGAAGGATTTAGGGAACATACTCAGAAAAAAAAATCATAATTTTTGATCCATAGAAAGATGTTAAAAGAAAGGTATTGTGGAAGATACCTTGAGTTTAGAAAATACAACAGCTTCAATATTTTTGGAAAACTCTGAGATTGGGAGAAACAGAAAGGAAATTTTCTCCATTTCTTTTCAAAAGAACCTCCCAAACACCCTTTGGACTGCAGTGTATGGTATTGAGCAGAATACTGTTTGATACAGGAAGGTGATCTGAAGCTTAATATTGAGGAGTATAAAATATAAATGTGTAGTATCAGAGAGCATATAAACTCTAGAGCAGCTTCACAAAAACATAGCAATATGAGAAATACATGTAAACTGGATGTAACAAACATTGTGTCTTTCCAATGTAAAATGGAGATTTCTGTCACTAAGAAATGTAGATAAACATTTCCACAGAGCACATATGGATTTGCAGTTTGAATATTAAATTCTTCTACATCTTTTGTAATACCTACAGGTACACATGGCTTATCAGTGTGATAAGTCAGGCTGTATAGTTTGATGTTTCTTTTATAACATTGTTTGCATTTAAACTAAAGCCACACAATATGTACTGCAGGCAAAGTTCACTTAGAAATGTAACTGAAATGCAAACATGAACTGGTTGTGACCTGTTTTATAAAAAAAACCCCATGATCAAAACCTAATGTGTCACACAGCACTAATATATACTATACTGAAACATCCAATACTATATTACAGCCTTTAATTAATCCTTCTACTAGTGCAGGAATATTTCTGCTAATAACTACTTTTAAAATTTCTAAGAGATGAAACTTGTATCTACACCTCTGGAGGTTATTTTAGGTTTTAAACCACATTAGTATGAGAATTTTTTTTCCCAATATTAAATTGAAATGTTCATCTTTTCCAGCTTCATCACATTAGCCCTGGTTACTTATTTGCCCAACTTTGAATTATCTTTATTCATCCATTTGGTTCACACATTTTAAATTCCCTGAGCTTCTCAATCATAACTCAACAAAGCCCTATCTGATGAGTTCTCTAAATTTATCCCCTACAGCTCTCCTGGTAATTTGCATTGCTTTTGCCTGGGCACTTCAGTTTGTTAATACATGTCTGGCAGTAACTGCATGGAATTCTAAAGATTAGGGCTGAGGTCCTGGGCTGAGCTGATACACAGTCAACCCAGTTTGGGAAAAGGCATGAAGGCAAAATTTACTTCTTGATTTCCCTGCAACTGAGATCCTCTTGGTGTTGATCTAGGTTTGATACAAAATAAAGTATGTAGATAGTTGTTTCAGTGAGCCTGTTAGAGCAGACAGGGTTTCTGGAGCACTCAGACCCCTATAATTTGTGCTCTGTTGTACCTGGTCCTGCTCTATGTCCTGGGAACACACATGAGCAAAGAAGAGTCTTGTCTGCCTGGTGAGCATAAATAATTCTGATTTTCTTGGGAAAACCTGCCAATAACATTTGAAGCAACTCTGAGCTGAGAGTTTCTGCTTGTGGCAGTCACAGAATCTCTACAAATCCCAGATCAGAATGTCCCTGCAGCCTCTGTGGAACTGCACAGCCCCAGCCAGCAGAATTACAGGTTCTACCAAGCCACTCGTGCCAGTGGCTTAGTCTGGGACTCTGTGCCTGACACGTGTGACCAAAAGGAGCACTGGACATTGACTCAGGAGGAGCACCAGCCAGCACCCTGCTATAGCCAGAAAGTGCTCTGGCCTCCTGGAACCCTCCACCTTGGCAGCACAGCTGTCTGCCAGGCCAGGCAGGGAGCTCAGCTGAGATGCTGACTGCACCATAGCTCAGTCAAGTGCATCCCACTCACAGCCTTCTAAACACACACACAGACCAAGTGTATCCATGGCTATCTGCTGGGAGCTGGCAGATGCTCCTGGAGACAGAGATAATTCCAATGACTGCTGGTTTTCTCTCAGCTGAATCCTGTTAGAAGCTGTGGGGAAGCCAGTGATCTTTGGCTGGATGAAGCAGCCCTCAGATCTTTGGATGAAGATGCTGCCTGTTTGAAGGCTGAATGGCCCCACTCCAAATTTCATGCATAAAACCATAGTTCTTGAGCTTCTATTTCCTGGGTGCCTGTGGGAATGGGCTTGACCTATACTGACACATGTGCCCCCCAGGTGACATTTTTTAATGCTACATTATGGTGTACATCTGGATGTTATCTTTTCTTATTGGTTGCATTCTTGCAGTAGATCAAAACTGACCTTATCTTAAATTTTTATGAAATAATAGCATTTGTCTATTGACATGATCTGCAGCCTCAGGTATCTGTAAACTTCCCAGCAGTGTCACCAGGAGGATGATTACCTGCTGTGGACCCACACAGGGCAGGACCTTCCAACCATAAACCTTGTTGCTAGCCACACACCAGAAATATCAATTATCAAAATAATGAGCATTTATGCAGCCTCAGAACAGACACAAAGTATACATTCTGCAACACTCACCTTTCAGAGTTTAAAAAGGCACTGTAGAAATTTGGAAAGTAACCCTTTATAATGCAACTGTATAATTTTTTAAAGCATCTGTTTTTCATACAAAAAGGAAATAATATGTATTCAATTTGATTCCTTCCTTATCACTTCCTGGAGAAAATGACAAAATACTTAAGTTTTAAAAAAAGAAGTAAATGTGATGCTTTATGACTTAAAATTAATCTAAAAATATAGACAGGATTCTTCATACATGTTAATATATTCACTGCCAGTACATTTTTGAGCTTCTGACCATTTATGTTCTTTGCATTTCATATTTAGTGATGAAATCCAACTCCTGCCTCTGCCTCAAGAGTAAGAGAGGAAACACAACAAAGCCCATAAAATCTTTCTAATAAAGAACAGGTGAAAGAACCCAATCAGATCAAGAATTCACTGACTGTATCTAAGATTTCTTCTCCTACTTGTTCACCTACTTGTTGAAATGTCCACAGTTACATCCTCTGTGAATATGGGGGTGAAATGTTGACATCACATTAATATGAGATCTACCTCTTCAAGAGATCTTTCAACAGGAATATGGTTTTTACTATCAAGTATCTCTTTTCATTCTTTTATGTCCTTGAAAACACTTTCTGCTGTTAAAAGACATGGCTTTTGAAGGACTATTTTTATCTCTATGCATCTATCCTCATGAATCTTTTGTTTTCCCTTTTAAATCAGAATATTTCATTAACTACTGTGCTTAGGTCTTAGGAGGGTAGCATTTTATTATCTTTATGTTGATTAATTTCCTTTGTATCCATCTGCTGTGAAGTGCTCAGGATGTCCTGCACACAAGGGAGCACTGCATACAGTAAGTGGGTGGAATTTTTGAATACCTTACAATTTTTACAAGGAAGAATGGAATCAAAACTGCTGGAATCAAACACCACTTTTATAAAACCATTTCCACCACAAAGCAGTAATTAAAATCTCCATTGCCTACATGGAACAGTCCTTAACTCATTTTTAAAATTTACAGATATTAAAATTAAACGTTAATTGAAAATGCATTAGCTGAACAGAAGGGTTTTGATCATTTAGGCTAAATTTGGATTGAGAGAAGAAATGAAAGCCCTTGTAAAACTTAATGTCTTCTTGAGGAGACAGTGTGGGGACTGTGTCCAGGTGAATGGAACCAGAGCACCTCCCAGTGTTGCCTATGTGCCAGCTGTTGGAAGAGTCACAGTAAGACATTGGCTGTGACCCACATCCTCTTCCCCAACGGAGCTCATTAAAATGCTGACCCCCTGAAACTGTGCCTACAACAACTGGGCTTTTTGTCCTTGAATAACCAAATAATACAAAACACTTGGGTTTCACCCATGGGATGCATTCAACCTGTTTTGTAAAGACTTAATAATTACAGGTTCCTGGAATGTTAGGGAAATCCCAGCTAACTTACAACCTTCTGCCAAATAATACTCCATCAGGGAAAAAAGCAGGGGTGAAATTCTGTTTTCTTTTAAGCCAGCTGGAAATTTACCATGGAATTCAGTGGGGCCAAAGAAAGCCCATGACCAAGCAAGAGGTTAAATAGCTTCAGTGATCTTGGACTTTTCACCAGTGAATGAATTTGAGACAATTCCAATCAAACAAATAATAAAAAGTGGATTTTTGACAAAATTAATGGCACAGTAACTAAAAACATGGCCTTTCATGGAATAAATGAGGGACTATTATATTAAAAGCAAACAAGATGTCTTTTACAAAACAACTATTATGGAGATTTTCTGAGGAAAACAAAAAAATTGATAGAAAAAAAGAGTTTTACAAAGTGCATTATTGGTAAGTGTACTGGTAGAATTAGTTTATGTTCTTATTTTTGCCACATCTAAGAGTTAGGGACAGGCTTTTTCATGTTTTCACGTGTTCTAGAGTTCCACATTGCTAATATACCTCTTGCTTTAATGTATTTGAAAAACATTTCTCTCCTTATGGATTGCCAACAACCATGTTTCTTTTTCTTACAGTATTTATACACTGAACATCCCTTCTTATTTCTGGTACTGCCACTACATATGTCACTTTCACGAGGCAATTCTACCCATAGCATGCATTGCACTTAAACTCTTACATTTTAACACTTCATAATGATGTCTTACTGTAACCTTCGATCATGTGCCTTGACATATCTGGGTTTTGGAAACACTGAAGTTGTTACATTTCTGTTAATGAGTGTTGACATTCTTAAGCAATACACAGTTCAAGTACATTTTAACTCTGGTGATACACTGCACTGGCTAAGAATTTTGCTGATCTAATAAGGAGATGGGAGCAACATTTGGTATCGGTGGATCCATGAAGTGTCCATGCAAGTTTTGACGTATTGGAGAGATGGCAGTGCTGAGCCAAACCTCCTACTGGAGAAGTTGTAAAAGCCTGTACACACACAGAGACACACAATTTGTCTGTTCATCACAGATTTTGCTATTCTGCATATTATAGATGGACACATTGTGTCAATTCAAGGGCCATCTTTGATCTTCATCCCAGAAACAAGGAAAGAAATATTATTTTGCTGGGCCATGTCTTCCTGTGTTACATGAGTAGAATTAGTTTTGGCTTTCATTCTGCATAGGAACACCTGCTCTTCTGGTTACAGAAATGTGGTTATGTCATCTAAATAAGTGTGCTGGATAATGAAGTTATGATTTTGAACAAATTCAGAATTCCTTTAATCAGTACAGTAAATTGAAATTCTACTACAAAGCAAACAAAATGAAATCTTTAAGATTTGGTTGTGCTATTATACAATGACCTTGAAATAAATGTTTGATGTGCTTCAGGCAAACAGCCCCTGCCTCAAATAGTAAAATGCTGGTGTATAATAAATTTTTAATTATAGATAAATGTGCATAATAAAATTTGCAGTTTTATTACAATTCAAAACTCGATGACAATGTCACTGAAGTTAACATGACTTTGTCAATCTGAATGAGAGTGGAACTGCCTCTTGCATCCTTTCTCTTGTTCAGCATTGAATAATGTTCTTTAGATTGACAAGGAACTTAGCCACAGGTAAGCTGCAGAACACAGCAACTGTTTATGTAACATTATGCATGCTTAAAATAATTAGTATCTATAAATATAGCTTTCTTACCAGCAGTTGATCAAAAAGACATAAGAGGTAGAAAATGTCAAAATAATAATGCATTTTGTTCTACTGAAATAAGATATTTTCATATATGCAAAGCTGCTAAAAAAAGAGATTTGTAGAGTTTTTATCTCGAACACACCATTGCTTTTCTACAGCACTTTGGAATACTACAGTCATTCATTGTCGCCACAAAAGCAGTAGACAAAGAGAGGTGTATCCAAAGCCTAAAGCAGTAAGGAGGTCACATAGTATCCTATTTTTAATTCTAAAGAATTTATAACTTAAAAATCTTTTTTAAAACTAGAAAAAAAACAAGTGTGCTTCAAAGGAAAAAAAAAAAAAGAACTATACAACTCTACCTTTCTAAGAATATATTTTGCTTTCACTTTTAGATTATATACTCTCCAAGCTGGAATCACAACTCCTATTTACTGCAATAGAACAAAACATTTCTGATTGTTTTCACTGGTTTGTCATTATTGTGAGAAAATGTTGCCCTTGCAACAATAGCTGGTACTACAATGAACAATACAAACACTCAGTGTCAGGTAAGGCTGCACTTGACCTCCTTCTCCTCCTGCTTACCAGGATGTTCCTGATTCTCTTTGGAATTCACACAGTAGAAGGTAAATTAACTGAAACAAACCTTCTAGTCAAAAAGGGATGAAAAACAAAACATGTACACAGTCTGAATTTTTATCTCAACTGAATGAAAAATCCCTTCTTTAAAACATTTTTTTGGTAGAGATGAACTGGTTCACAGTGGTTGTGGTTAGAGAATCAGCATAGACTGACTCAGCTACACTGCATAGAAACTTAGCTAAATACAGAATGATTTTCTTAAAACAAAAAAGAAATAATAAAGAAATCTTCCAACCAATCTATTAACACTGAGAACTATTAAAAAGAAGTCTGATTTGTTTCATAAATCTAAAACCCAGTGTTGATAAGGAGAGGAAAATTCATCTCCCAGATTATGTTTGCTCAAATAAGTTGCTTGATCTATGCAAGACTTCAAAAATCATCTCCTCATGACAGAAATTGAAAAATTCTTTGCTCTGGTTGGTATAATTTTCACCAGTAAACTTAATAATTGAGGTCCTAATGTACTCAGGAAAACTTGTGACACGATGATTACTAAAATTCTTCTGCCAAGAAGGTGTTACAGTCAAGAATTAATCATGAAACTGGAGGTGGAACTTTGTATGGTCATGTCCGAAAGACTTTGCATAGGAACAGGAGAAATGGCTGTAAAATACTTATATTTTCTCATGTGTTATATTTTTTGCCATAAGGCACAGGAAATAATGTATTATCTGGGTTTTTTTGTCAGAATGTCCATCTGGTGATCATAAAACCTGGGACTCAAAGACAGGATTTAGGCAAAATTGGTCTGTTTTGTTTAGTTTGTTGTATGTTTAATTTCTGATTTCTTGGCTTCAGTGAACTTGTCACCTGTGATGAGCAAATGAGGTGACAGACGTTGCACAGTCATGACTTTGGACCTCTCCTCAGCTGAGTCCTCAGCTGGTCTGAGGAGTTATTCAGACTTCCTCAAACAATATTTCACCTTGCTGTCCACTCAGCTCTGGTAGCTGGTATTAAAAGACATTTCAGTACCCCTAGAGGGACAGAAGAGCACTGTGAATTAATTTACTGCAGCAGTTCAATCTCTACAAACTTGCTGCAAACTAATGAAATTACATGGTCAAGCAATGACAGACTTGTGCTCCATTTAAGCTTCCCTAATGTTACTGTCAAGCACCTAAGGTAACAAAAAAGACACTTCAAGAAAGGTTTGTTATTAAATTAACTTGTGATAAAAGTAAAATTTTGCTGCTGTATTAATGTTTAGGTAACTTGTACCATTACACATCAGAGAGTGGTAGAAAAAGTAGAAATCTGAGAGATGACATACTTTCCTTTATTTGACCTTCTTTAATGGAAATCTTTGTTACAAGTTCTGTATTGATAGAACTCTTAATGAAAATTTATTTACTGGACAATGGGTACTTTGTGCTGATTAGGTGGGAAAGAATTACCTTCTTTGCTGCTATTTATAACACAGCTAATGATTTTTTTGGGGGTGAATAGTTTCTTATTTATCTTCAGATGCTTTTCTTGGCAGGGACAAGGTCAGGACAAAAAAGTCTTTTTTTTTTTTTTTTGCTACAAGGTGAAAATATGGGATTGATTTCCATGAAATGGCTCTACTCACCCAGGTATTCCATATATGTGGGTCATATTTTTCCTATTAAAGGGTGTTCTTCTAGTTCTGAATATTGAACCACTATCCCTTACCCAGTTGTTTTAAATACTAGTGTATTTGCAAGAAACATCTGCTTTGAAATAGTGCATTCATTATTCTGGTTTTATTAAAATACCCTGCTATGTAACTGCCCACATCTTTACAACAGTTTCACTTTCAGGATAGCTGTGTTTTGGAAAAGGTTTACATTCAGATGAATCATCAGTTCTCCTGGGAAGCAGAGTCATGCAGTAAGCTGCTGGCTCTTTGCCCCACAGACAGGCATTTCTAATACAGACATTAGGACAGCCCCTACTCCTCTGCCATATTACAAAATTAATGAGTTCTTTTCAATAACTTCACAAACCTCATAAGACATGACATAGCAAATTCTTCCTCTGTTGCTTAAGTAGTGAGGTTTCAGCTTCTGATATAGATGGATAATTGCAGGATCTCACATTCAAATGAAAAGTGTCAGCCTTACATCTGACTTCTGTTGTACAATTTGTTTGTCCTATGTTAGAAGAGCAGCTCTTTGCTGAAATTCTATGGAAATGTCCTTGAGTATTTGGTGTAAAGGACTAGTGTTCCTGTCCTGTATATGCAATGCAGTACCATGTTTCTCTTAACCATTATATTATACTAAAATGGCAATGAGCCCATCTGCATTTAACTTTTACAAATGAAAATATTTTCATAATGGCCATATGGCTCTTCAGAAATTTCTGATAACAGTAGCAATGACACATTTATAACAGGATATCCCGATTCAATTCCATCACATTAGAAATCAATAAAATGGAGACATTACACAAATTTAGCAGTAAAAGCTTGCTTACCTTCATATGTTCCGCTTTCTAGGAGAGCACCACTTTTCTCCAATTCCATAAAATCTTCAACAGTGATGAAAATATAGTCCACACCAGGGACTTCCCCCTCCTTATGTGGCCTTGTGGTGCCTGTTAAGAAGATGAAAGACACACTGTCAAGCACATTGCCTAAATGCAGAATGATCTTTTTGAAAGCTTTGGAAAAGTCACAAAGTAAACCATTTACACAACATCTTACATAGCACATCTTCCTTGTGAGGATGCCTTTCAAAGTAATCCAGGTATATTTGCTGAAGCTGACAGAGGTATATGAGATGTATGTTAAAGATCATGCCAGATATTATTTGGATCCATTTTTATTCTCACTAATGAAAAACTATCACACTGTTCTTTTTGCCTTACTAGAAAGACCCTTCGTGACATCAGGCATTCAGAGGTAACACAAAACAAAGCCTTTTCTACAATAATCTGCTTAATGATATTTTAAACACTTATTTAGAACACAAAATATTCTGTATAAGTAAACCTGTAAGGGTTATATTCGCATTGCTTGTTTCAGTGCTGTAAGTGGACTTGACAAATGGTTAGGCTTTAGGGCCTGTGGGATAAAAACCACCTTCTATCCATACAGCCAAACTGCAAAGGTGTTTATATTTAGTCATTGCCTCTATTGTCATCTCTGGATGACAGAACTCTGTAAAAGCTGACAGATTATATTACACACAGCCTGACAAGTGACTTGGCTTAGTTAGCAGAAGTTGGGATGTTAGCAGGGAAGAGTCTGAAACCTGACCTGATTTCCTGATGGTCCAGTTTATTGTGGTCAGACTATACCTGCTTTGACTGAAGGGATACCACTGAAACCACTAATTAGGTCTCAAAATTCCATTTGGAAATAGAAGTTTTCTAGATTCTCCTCAGTCTCAAAGTGTTTGAAACATCTTAATCAATTCTTTATCAATACTGTACTGATTACTTCACACTTGCAGGGTTTGGTTTAAAGACTGTTGACATTGGGAAGTGGCTAGAAACCTGTCCAACCTCCTTTCTCTTGCTTGAAGACACAAAGACACAAAAGTTTTAGATTAATTTCTTTTTAGATCAATTTCTCCTTTTTCCCCTCAGACACAGCCTGAAGTCCATGGCAAAGACTGAATGAGCCTGTCAAGATGATAGTTCAGTGCCTAACATGGGGAATATATTTTGATAAATCTATAAGACTCTTCCCTCATTTTCTCTAATTCCCTTCTCATCTCAACATTTACAACTAAAACTGGCTGTTAATTTCTGGGAATTCTCATACTATTATCTGGAGTACTCTGTCCATCTGGGGTGCTGTGTGCAAGTCTGGGCTCTGCAGTACAAGAGAGATGTGGAGGTCCTGAAGTGGATTCAGTGGAGGGAAACAAGGGTGACTGGAGGACTTGAGAATCTCTCTGATGAGTAAAGGCTGAGGGAGTTGGGCCTCTTCAGCCTCAAGAGGAGATGGCTGAGAGGGGACCTCATTAATGTCTATAAATATCTAGAGAGAGGATGCTAAGAGGATAAAGCCAGGCTCTGCTCAGTGGTGCCAACCACTAGGACATGAGGCAGTGTCTGATGCACAGGAAGTTCCATCTTATATTCCATCTGAATATTTGGAAGAACTTTTTCACTGTGCACTGAGCACTGGAACAGATTGTCCAGAGAGGGTGGGGAGTCTCCCCTCTGGGAGATATTTCAGAACCATTTGGATGCAATCCTGGGCCACGTGCTCTGGGATGACCCTGCTTGAGCAGGGATGTTGGAACAGGTGCCCCATTGCAGTCCTCTGCAACCTGACCCACTCTGTGATTCTGTGATTACTCTTGTGTTTTGGAGATGGGATGGTTAAAGCACTCAGACACTTGGATTAGCCATAAGAATGCTGAATTTATCTCCCATGGATAATCTGACCTCTGGGGATGCAGCAGATCTCCAGCCCTTTGTGAGAACTAAGCACAGGGGTTCTGCTGAGGCCCTGAGCTCCAGGGAGCTCTGCTAACAGCACAGACATCAGATGTTTGTTCTCCATGCTCTCTCCTGAGAAATCTTTCACTATGAAAGAATATTGACAGAAACTGCATCTTCCTCACACAACACACTGGCAAATCAAGGCTATTCGCAGACACAGCACAGGGAGGAAGCTGACATTTAGGTGAGTATCTCTCGCTTACTGTTTCTTCAATTTTTTGGTTTTTTATGTTGACAAGCTTGGATTACCAGTTTATCAATCAAACAAAAACACAAGTTACATAAAATGTTAGCCCTGCTCTGAGTGCAAATTTGGACCAGATGATATAGAGAGCTCCCTCACAATTGAAATGTTCAATGATTTTATTCTATTTAGTGTTAATACGCCCTAGTTTGTTTTAAATACATGTATATTTAGCAGTCATTCATGGGGGATGGTGGCAAAGTCTCACAGGAGCTCCAACAAGAGACTTGGTTATTGCTGTATTTCTTTACTTTGGTCACAGTCTTTGTTCAAGTTAGAAAACCATAGCGGACTAAATTTCAGATTCTGAATCCCTCTCTTAAGTTGGAAGCTAAAGACAATCTTTCTGCCCTTATACTACTTCTGTATTTTTTCAGATATGGTACAGATATGACACATTTTGCATATGCCTTGCATCAATTAACTATTAATTAAATATTCTGTCTAATTGGCTTAGACAACAGCAGCAGATAACACTGTCACTTGGGATGGTTTCACCCTCTTATAATTCTCAGGGAGCCTGCTCCAAGAGCACTGCATTGTGCACTGAGGGCTGCACACCAAGAAAAGATCAAGTAGTCACTTCCCACAAGAAGATGGAGAAAGGAGCAAATCATGATCAACATCTGCTTGAATTCAGGGTGACTCCTACCCCAGGTACAGCAGCTTCCATCCCCAGCAGAACTTTATTGTTCTTGATAAAATCTTGCTGAGTCCCATTTCCCTCCTGCATCTGTTCTCATTCCCTCAGGCTGAAGGACCTGAGATCTTGGAAATGGTTAAAGCAACTCCCAGGTTAATGGAAAAATCAGTGGTTATTGCCTCTTTTTCACCCAGGAGGAACTGAGTTGTTGCTAAGAATACTTCTGTCATCCTTTATAGCTTTCTGTAAGCACCACAGACTTTGTAATGTGCATGTTTACAGAGTTGGACACAGTCACTGGAGCATCTTAAACACCCATCAAGGTCTGAACATTGAGATATATATATTGGAATCTTACAGACCACAGGTAAATTCTTTCCTTACTTTTAACCAAGAGCTACACCTCTTAATACATTTTGTCTTTAACATTCATAAAGACAGACAAGCAGGCCTAAAACTTATGGTGATTCAAGACTTAAAACAAAGGACTAACTCCAAGCCTCATATTTCTATGGAAACACATCTTTTGTTCTTACTACTTATAATATTTAGCCCTTTATTAATGCAAAATGGAAAATGAACTAAGTTACAATTTTGTTGCCAAGGTAACCTATGAAAAATTATCTTTGAATTCCATAATGAAAGAATATTACATTTTTAGATCTTTAAGGACCAAAACCAACAAGGGGTATTTGCACTACGCATATTTTTGACAAATGCAGTTTACTGGTGCTGTTGAAGACACAAAATGAGAAGGTCTCAAGTAACCATGACCAGTTCACTCATGCAAGTGCTGTCACACAACTTGTAGGTATTTTAGAAATTGCAGGACCTTGGTCTACAAAATCTGGACTGGTATTGACCTTCCTTGACTTCGTGACCATTTCTTGCATCATTCACCAATCTGATCTCAAAACCAATATTAAGGTCATTCAGTGAGCAACTATTTTGTTTGGATTTATAGCTTCAAGATGGATGGTTGGTACAGCTTAGAGATATTTAAGGCATGTGTTATATCTTTTTTCTCATTATTATGTTTTAAAAAGACCCTTTGCAGCTGTTTTCTTCTCTTCTACAGGAGAGCTATGGTGATTTGTCATACTTGAGTCCAGGCTTTCCATGCTCCATGTGTTGTAGGATGGTGTTATATTCCAGGAGAGGAATTAAGTGCTGTTTACATAAATAGCCTCTGAAAGAGTATTTTTCTTTTAAATTACTTTAAGGCACCTGAGGGCGGGTGTTTAGACACATAAGAAATCTTTACCTCTGTTAAAAAAAAGGGACTGTGTTAATTTAATATTAATAAACTATTTTTGAAATAGTGATGTTTCTATGAACTTGGGGGAGAAGAAAGTAATGGAACTTTTATGTTGACTTCTAGTGCAGATTGGAAAAACAGTCAGTTCATGTAGTGCTCAGTCCACATTACCTTTAATAGTAAAAAAGTACAGAATTATTGATTATAAAGAATTCCAGGGTTGCAAAGCTCCACACCAGTTTGTAGAGGTGAGAGAACAACTAGGATTTTTTAATGTGTCTTTTTAATCTCAAAATTCAATTATATAATTATAAAATTTTATTGCTTATTTGGGAGCAAAGCCCACAGCCTGACTATGAACAGATTTCTACTACTCAGAGGCATTGAGTCTTTGCAGTGTCTGTCCAGCTCTGCTACTTTCAAAAGCAGGAGAGGTATTCCCTCAGTATATTTTTTTTTTGCTAACTCCATGTAGATATGGAAAAGAAAAACAGGCAAATTTATTTATTTATGTGTCAGCATAGGAATATGAATATTAGTTGAAACTCCCAGAACTATGACAGGAAAGATTCACTCAGTACTTTAGACATATTTTAAATAACACTTCATCCTTGCAGTAAATAATCTGTAAGTATTTTACAGTCTTTAGCAGCATCACAAGGTTAATGTACAAGTCATGACCATCTACATGATGGTCAGAAAAGTAGAAGTAAAGGCCTTACTGTGCATGGTCCAATACCAACTCACAGACTGGGCTCACAAGCTTCAACGCTCCAAGATTACAGGTATGCTATAAATATTTAAATTATTACTTTTTCTTTGGTAAGTTAATGGTGAACCTGGCACACCCCTATCCAAACATCTTCACATGTATTTAGCTTATTTATATTTGTTTTCACAGATTGGTTCCTACTGCATGAGGTAATTTCAAAAGCAAAGGTGTGTCTTTGCCAGAAGGGTTCGAAGCTTAAGTGAAGAGCATGGGAATAACCCAGTCCTTTTTGCATAAGGGCCTACTTCTACAGTAATCTTCCAAATGTATGGAAGCAAATAATGTCTTGTTTTGCTTAGCTCTTCCAAATGTAACAAAATGCAAAGAGAAAAATGTCTTTAATACATGAAGCCCTTTTATTAGACATTCTACTGAGAATTTGCTCTGTGACTCTGCTCTGTTCAACAGCCTGTTGTGGAACGTGGTCTGCCAGGCTGTCACACATTGCAGTAGCTGGAGGGATCCCTCCTGCAGGAACAGACTGCTAATCTTTAATAAACTTCAGCTGAGCCCTTGCTATGACCTTGTATACACTTTGCCTTAGAAAAATTCAACAGTACTTAATTAGGTCTTTTGTTTGTTTGCCAAAATACTCTGGAACACAATTACTAGGAGGAACTGAAATGTATGGGAAATTGTACCTATCTTGTCAAGTTACTAACTGCATTAAGCAGAGAAGCACCACATTTGTCTTGATCTACTGAATTTCCAGCTGAAAAGAATAATAAACATAATTTTCAAGTAAAGTGATTTTAGATGTACCACGAAGCCAGAAGCTTCAAGTGTTTATGAAAATTCTCATAACAACATCAACCATAAGTCCCTTCTTGCCAATGGTCATGAAGAATAAAAGTGTTTCCTCTTTCCAAGTGTTCAATACCAGCAATTTCTCTGCTGCATTCCTTCAAAAAAAAAAAAAA
>VWYE01004924.1:106179-157198 GCA_013398995.1 Alaudala cheleensis | reverse complement strand
TGCTGAAGCAAAGGAATGAATTACAGAATTACAGATTCCTGAAAATGTTTTTCAGTGGTAATAGTTTCAAACTGCATTAATAGTTGGCAAATATGACCCTGAAGAAGATCTGGATGTTAATCAATTCAAATTTAGCAAAGATGCTGAATGCTTTACAGTGAGGCAAGAAGACAGCTGAGAGGGGATCTCATCAGTGCATACATCTTAAGGGGAGGTCTTTAGAGGGTGGGGTCAGATTCTTTCCAGTGCTGCCCAATGACAGGAGAAGGGTCAAAGGGCACAGACTGAAACACAAGAAATCCCAGCTGAATATTCTTTACTGTGAGGGAGACAGAGCAGTGGAACAGGCTGCCTAGAGAGGTTGTGGAGTCTCCTCTGTAGATATTCAAAACCTGCCCGGACTCAAGTATGTGCAGCCTGGTGTAAGTGAAAATCAGATGTTTTAGAAGGAGGCTGGACAAGATCTCCAGAGATCCCTCCCAACCTCACTCATTCTGTGAAAGCAGGCATTTAGCAACTGCTGAGCTCTGAGACTGCAGCATTATTTGCAAAGTTACCTGTACACAGAAAATCAGATGCTACTTTGAAGAAGCAGTGTGTTTTTACCATCTCCTGGATTATCTGATCAAGTTTTAGTAGAAAGTGAAAAGCACATAGCCATACTTCATCACAGAACCAAAAGCTTCATGTCTATGTGCTTAACTCATGTGAACTAAAAGGAAGTTTTGCAATCCCTGTGCATAATTAGCACCCACTTAGAGTAGCAGAAATAACAGATGAACTACATGGCTCAATCTACTGTGCACTGAAATCGGTGGAGAATTTGATTCATGTCAAAAGAAATGTTTAAAAAGAAAATAAAGGCTCACCCATGGTTTTCACAGTTTGGAATTCATGATACTGTTGGATACATTTTGATTTTTTGCTGAAGAAGCAAAACAAAAGACAGAACAGCAGTCTTAAGGGACTGTGCACTGGGTTGTAGAGCACACATTCCACAACACCACATAATTCTTAGGACAAAATATTTTATATTTTATAGTGTAAAACAGAACCAATGAATTCCTGAATTTGAGATTTATAATTCACATAGGAGCAAATAGGCATGTCCTTAATGGAGTGTGCATTCTTAAAATGGTTCTTTAGATGTTCATTATTTCCAGAATTGAGACATGTGCATTAGGTAAGCTAGATAAGCTCCTGCCTGGTGGTTAGCAGGATTATTAGATTCCAGATGCAGACATCCTTTCAAATACCTTTTAAAAAATTATTTTTAGATTAAATATGCATTCAGAAGCCTCTGATTAAACACAGCCTGGATTTTCTATTTGTTCTCTTGGTTTCATGCAATGTGACAGACAGTGAACAGCCCTAAGATAATTTATGCACTGTAAAATAAAGTCATATTGGAGCTGAACAGAAAAGTAAAACTGAAAGATGCAAATGACAGTAGTTCTAACTAGAGACTGTGGGTAGGAACATTATATATTTGTTTGTTTATCTGGTTAATTATGAGAGGACCACTGGAGCCAGCAAGAAGAACCCAGAGAAGAAAGGCAGCACAACAGCTGTGCATTCAGACAAACACTGGGAGACTCTTCTTTAAAATGTGGCAAATCCAGAGTTACCCTTACACAGTGCCAGGATTTGGATACTGCACTTTGCACTCCTGTCCTGTGTTAGGCACTGACACACTGTGTGTTCCCTCTTCAAGGGCACGTGACATTGCTGGTCATTGTGGCATCAGCTGGGTCACTTTCCTGCACTTGGTGAACTCTCATCAAGTCTGCAGGGTACTTTTTTGAGAACAACTCTGACCCAGTGTTAAGCCAGATATCCAAGTTTCATTGCCAATACAGCATTTGAGCAAATAAACTTATTTTTCATTATCTTTGCCAAGAGTAGTTTTCAAAATGTTAACAATAAACTACAAAGATGAAAACTAGGAGAAGTGTGAATACTTTGTGTAAAGTTAGGCATGGATGGCTGCAGAAAATACCTGTAAAAAAAGCCCACAAAAGCTGTTGCTGATGCCGGTATCTTAAACACCTGAATTTTATTCTTCATAATTCCTGGAAATGCCAAATTGTGAAATTGGCTGTTCTGGCATTTGGAACTATAGACCTTACAGGGGTTAGCCAAGTCCCTGAAGGAACCTGATTTTCAATGCTCAAAACATGGGAAAGATGAAAAGAAGGAAAAGCAGCTAGAAATAATTTTGGATTCCACATTATTGCCTCAAGAGGTTTTTGGGCTTTGTTTGACTGGTTGGTAGGTTGCCTTTTTTTTAAGGTAAAAGTTAGTACCAGCCAGGAAGCTCCAGAATACACTAGGATTTTATTGATAAAACATGTTAATATCTTAGCAAACACCCCAGCAATATATCCCAATATCTTTCATGCTTATTAGAAAATTAAAATTCCATACCAGCTTTCCAAACAGATACATTTGAGAACAGAAAGATTTGAGAAAAGAAACATTTGAGAAGAAAACTTTGAAAATCTGATGATTAATGTGAGGTAGATTGTAGTGTATGAAATCTGAGGTTTTATTTTGGTTAACTAGGAACTTGTTGAGCTAATAAATAATTAATAGAGTCCAAGATTTTTTTTTTTGCTTTAGACAGTCACTTTACTTTTTTCATAGATTTTCACTCCTCCTGGTAAAGATATAAACTAAACCATGATGACAAACTTCTACCTCTTTTGTACACTTAGACTGTGATTCCTATGACACATAGTTGTTTACACCCCTATAAATCTTTATTGCAACTACAGGAATAGGTTTTACATGAAAATGAATATATGTGCACAAGAGAACTACCTGAATAATGAAGACATACATTAGGGTATCACGATGAGAGACTCACATATGCATGAACATTTCTGATTCCACACAGATTTATAAAAATCACCTGCTAATGAGATCCAGGCAGAAACTCTTGATCTCACTAATAAAATAAAACTTCACCTAATTACATGCAAAATGCTTCCTACTACTAGAAAAGTTTAATTAGAAAATGGTTTCTCATGGTCTTTAGAAGTATGAAGTCTTTTCTGGGAAATGCCTGATTTTTTGCAGCCCTTCAAGAGAATAGATGATACAGTTAGAGAACTATTTGCATAGTAGTCAGTTGGCATGGATATCTCTGCTGAACAGTGAAATATTACAGATGAAGTTTTGTCCAGTATTAGCAAATTTGTTATTCCTGCTGATGGTTCAATGGATTGGATCATCAGTGGAAATATTATTAAGTGAGATTTGGGATGATTTGTTTAACTGTGATGCCAGAACACCGATTTATACCTCCAGAAATCCTGGAAACACACCCTTTCTAGTGTAAAGGATAACATCTCTGCTATCAACAACAGAAGCTGCTTTTTTTACCACTTGATTTTATTAACATTATAAATAAGCTGTTATGGATGACTTCTGTGATGCAGCTTATACTTACTACCACACACAGCTGAAGAACTTTTTTAAGTCATACACACACCATGAAAGGTTCTGCAATGCCTGCAATAATAACATTTCAACTCAAAAAAGCATTAATATTCTTATTTGCTTTTTATATTTCATTCAAGCATAGGAAGCCAACCACTGTCTATAATGTCTGTTTAATAGATCATTTCAAAAGGATTTGTGAAGTTGTTAGCTGCTGCTACTAAATCTCTGGAAATATTTAAAAATGTATTTTCTGATTCTACAATCTTACTTTGAGAGGCATTAAAAGAGGGACTGTGAAATAAGCTACCATAGAAACCATCCACACATGGATTCTTAACCAAACTCACTTCAGCTGCTCAAATTTGTGTCAATAATACACAATAGAACAATTAAGAATAAGTAGTAAGAAGCAATAAAAGGATTTTAAGAGTATCAGGGCAGATGACTAACAGAAAAATTAGGGGAGTTTAAGCTTAAAATAGGTAACTACTTAGTATGTGTGAGTGAAAAACAAAATCTGTACTTAAAATGTGGCAGCCTTCAGATATGTCTACTCTCTCTCCATAGTCTTCAGATTTATGTTCTGATGTCAACAAGGCATGCCAGCAAGACCCAATCCAGAGCACTTCTTCTGAATCAAAAAGTATTTTTGAAAACTACAATGGATAATGTCTGAAAGGTAGAAGAGAGTTACATGTTACTTGGGCTTCATATCTTCCTGTTTGTAGCTGGTTCCAATGGCTGCATTCCTTGGCTTTCAGCCCAAAAGTTGATGTATACAGCCAAAACTCTGTACCATTCACCAGACACTGGATTAGACCTTGGTTTGGTGACAAAAGATGCTCAGATGCAGCAGCAGTAATTTTTACTGAACAAGCTCGAGGAAGAGAATGAGTGGCTGTGCAGGATTGTGTGCAACACTTCCAGCAGGTTCCCAGCTGAAATCCCTGGTGGCCAACTGCTCTCCAGACAGCAGAGCAAATGCTCTGCTGAGACACAGGGAATGCCAGTCCCTCAGGAGAGATCCCTGTGCTAGACAGGATTCCTTACTGTGGGATGCCACCACCTGCCGTGGAGGGCTTTGAGCAGAAGGAGAAGTCACACTGTGGGACTGCTTCCCATGGCAGCACTGCTCTGTCCCTGTGGAAGCACATTTCTCATCTGAAGGTCACAGACTGTAGAAGGCTGCACCTCTCAGGCACACTGGCAGAGCCAGCACACGTTTTCTTGACTATGTCTAGACTAAGGCAAAATATCTTGTTCCCTCTTTCCTCCTCTTACTTTCCAGTACAAAGAGCAAAAGTAGTATATACACAATAACAGTGTGAACCCCTGTGAGAGACTGAAATGTTAAACATCATTAAAATCCCCAAAGGAGGGACCTCTGTCCACTGTAGCAAACTGCATCTGTTACCACCGAAGCCAAATCCCTCCTAGAACTTGTCTCCTGACTGGAAAGGGACTGTGAGTTCAGCCACCTGACAGGAACTTGAAACAAGATAAATCTGGTACTATTGTCCAGTTATCTCAAGTCTAAGGAGAAGTAAACAAGCCTGCAGGGAGAGGAATGCACCCACAAAGGAAACCCTTCTCAGTAGCTATGTTGAAAAACAGCTCTGGCGGGGGGGAGGCCAAAGCCCACAGACTCATTTGCTGAGGCAGGGTTTGCACCCCTGAGGGGAGGCTCAAACCCTGCAGTCCAGCATGGTTCTCTTTATAATGGTCACTGTCCTCTGCTCAGGGGTAAAACTGCCCCCATCCCCGCGGGGAAGGGCTGATGGGGCATTGCTGGCTGGACTCTGCTGAGAGGCAGCTGTTGTGTCTCAGAAGGTGCCAAAAACCATCAAAGACCCCCAGGTGCCCCCAGACCCATTCCTGAGGCCTTCCACCAGACGACTGCACATGATCTACAAGTGTTGCAACAGATCCAGGGTGTGTTGCAAGAGAGTGTAAAACTTTCCCTCCTCATGGGGAAGGTACCTGGGTGTCCCCACCCAGCCTGAGCCCATTTTAACCCATTGGACTCCGTGTTTCAGGGCTTTCTTCCCCCAGCCCCTACAGATCAAGACCATCACTTTGACCAATGGTTGCCTGCATTGCAACAAACAAGTCTCACTGTGAGCTCTGTGGGTGGTTATCTTTCCCTTTCTTTCTTTTCCCTTATACATTTTCATAAATGATATTTTCATGCTTTCATATTGATTTATTACTATGGACAATAATAGCCAAATTGGCTACACCAATGCTTTCCTTTGCAATCAAACACAACCAAACTGTTCTAAAATAAACCCCACATATATATTTACAAACACAGATCACTCAGTCTTGTTTTACTCTAACCCACCTACAAAGGATCTATTTAAGAAGAATTATTTAAGTGGTTTATCTATGTCATCTGGGTAGCAACCCCTAAAAAACCTTTTTTGTTTCTTTTTTTTTCTTCCACTGTTCCTCACAGAGAATAAAGTTTTCTTTGAACTAAGACCTCATGCAGTAAATTCTAAGGAGACACAGTGTTTTATTTTTCTGTTCTACCAAGTCCAGTTTAAAATGCTAGCAGAAAAAATCTATTCTTCTTTCACACCAATGAATACATCATGAAACATTTATACCATGGTATTAAAAAAAAAATCTATTATTTTGAGACCATCTTAGTTTTTATATTAAATTACTTTCCCAAAAAATGTTACTTCCCATAAAATGTATGTATTTGGAACAGATTTTTTCCCATATATTTTTAGGAAAAAAAACTACTTTCAGTTTAACTCACATTAATTAAAAAAAATAAAATAAAACTCCATAACAAGTTGAATAAAGTATTTATACAGAAGTCACTATTTGATAGCATCCTTACAAACTTAGAAGTGCATGATGTAAACTTAGATATTACAACTATCTTCAATTTTGAAAAATCAAAATTTAGAAAAACTTTGTTAATTCTTTTGAAAGTAGGCAAAAAAAAAAAGCTTATGTTTAGCTTCAAAGGAGTCAAATACAGTGAAACTGAGGAAATAAATGCAACATAATTCTGAATGTGTGAAGCCCATTGCTATAAGAATATATCTTACAGGAATTAAACATTTAGCAAAAACTAGCATCTCTTGCTACTGATGATACCTGAGCAAATTAAAAGCACCTGTCTCAAACAGAGGCAGATCGAATTAGCCTCTTCTTATTTTTATATATGCAATTCATTATTATTTATGAATTTGTGTTCTAATAATTAGTATTAGAAAACCAAATTCCCTGAAATGTGTGGGTCAATGATTCTAGCTCCCCAGCTATCAGAGAACATGAATATTCTTGTCTTTTAGTGATACTCTTTCTTTCTTTTTAAGCATCTTAGGATTTCTGCTTCTTCAAAGTTCAGCTCAAGAGCTCTGAATTCCTGTGTAAAGTATCACTACTGCTTTTTCACATTAACCATCTCTCTGATACAAATCCTGACCTGTTGTGGGTTGTTTTTTTTTATTTGGATGGGGTTTTTTTTCCAGCACCATGTGCCATTCATACAATGGTTCATTCATCCCAGTATGAAAAAATGCCCCTGCATTCAACAGGTGTAAAATCTGAGATAAATTTATAACTTGTCAATTTACTTCAAGTAGTGTACATGGCATACATACATTGCCTGCTCCTTAGCTTGCTCTGTGCTTGACAAATCCACAAACATGTGCTTGTCATGAAGTATGGCTCAAGTTCAGACACTTCAGTTGTAGGAACTGTCACACCAGCCAAGCTTCTCCTTATTTGAGCAGTGGTCAGTCTCTCTAGCTGGACAGAATTTTATCTCAAATAATGTCTGGGGGAGAGTCTTCTCCTTTGGGACACCTTTCAGCATTGTGACCCTTTCTGGGAAAAGGTGCTGTCCCCACACTTACACTGCAGGGCTGCCTTGCTACAGGGGGTATTGGGGTGGAGAACACCAAGACAGGGAATTTATTTTGGCTCAGGCTCCTTCCTTGTGTTTTTGCAGCACGTGAAATTTGTCACTAAGCTGTTCAAACCTGAGTACTGCTGTGCTCACTTGGTACCAGTCAGGATATACTGCTGTATTCAGACTTGCCAAACCTCAGCTAATTCTGCTGCTACAATTATTTCTCCAGGGGAGAACAACAGTGAGCTCTGGAAGGACAAGCCATTGCTGCAGTTTTTATGGGAACAACAACACATAAACACATCAACACTACCAACATCAACCCTTGTGCCACCATGCTCAGCAGAAGGAAGGAGTCATTTACACCATGGGAAGTGATTTCTCTCCTCATTTACCAACAAGCCTCAGGTTTGTCACTCAGTAGGACTTCTTCCATACAGCTGCTGAACCAACTCACACAGGGAGTAACATTCAAATCATGAACTTTCTCTGATGGGTTACCAGATTGTACTTCAGCTCCCACTTTGTGGGACTATTTTACCACAAACAGGCATGGAACTCAAGAAATTATGCAGAAAAAATTATTAGCCCACAGGAAACACAGATGTACCACTTGTAGAGTGAAATGATTCCCCCCAGCAGCCCCCTGAAACTCCCAGGTCAGCTCAGATCTCAAGGGGTTAGGAGGGAATATTTCAGAGGTAGGACAAAGGATTACCAAAAGAGGCTCAGTCCCCCAGAGTTGTCTGAGATGTTTATTCTTTGATGGTCCGAGGGGGAAAGAAAGAGAACAAAGGAGAACAGGGCCTTATGTAAGTTTTGTCCAGAGGAGGGGACAGCTGGACATAAGCCAATAGGGTCAGGGAAGAAGGGAAGGGTCAAGATATATGTTCACAAATTCCAGGGGTCTCTGAGAGGGGGAGAAGCCATTTCCCAGAGAAATACAACAGTGGAGCACCTTTGTCAGCCATTTGAAATATGTAGTGTGGTATCTTCAGTGATTGAGTAAATACAGTTCACATAAAACTGTGACTTTTAAGTCTAATCCCCACAGTTTAACACTAAGTTCATTGATTTATTAAGTATTTTGCTTGTTTTTAAAATGTTTGCTTGGTCTTATTTTTTAATTCAATTTAATTTGAATTCTAGTATAAAAGGCTCCCTGAATTAAAAAGTAATAATTCTAATAACACTTGTTTTAGGTTTTGAAAACCTAGGCAAGAACTAGTGGCTGTATCAGTTGACCTTGAGGAAGAAAAATTATGAGAACCAGGGCCTTTTTTCTTTCAACTATAGTAAACAGCTTCTGAAAGTAGAATAAAATAATGGCAGCAATAACAGAGTTTTATGTTTGCTGAACTCCACAGGAAGAAAACTTAAAAGAGAGTTTTCAATACACTGTGTCTGCTTAAGGCATGAAGCTGTCAAGGGCAGCAAGCATATTTTTAATAAAGTAGTAGATGCATGTGTGTGTCTAAATTATACTGGTTGGCTAAATTACATGAAATAAAGATAATAATTATAAATGAAGTATTGCTATAATTACTGAATAAACCCACCCTGTTGCATATCCACTGAATTTAATTTTTGTGATATGTATTGCTTGCACATCAACCTGAATAAGGAACACTGAATTTTAATGACACTTTATGAAGATTTAAGATGTAAGAATTATGAGTGCAAATTGGCCTATTTATTAAACTCACAGTTGTTATTTATTTTTTATCTGCATAGATAATATCAATTCACCACTGATAGTTCTGTGATTCACAGGAGCTTCAAGAAAAAAAAAATGGAACTAATGATGATGATATATGTTCAGAAATCTTGCATTCAAGTACATTTAATGAAACATTTCAACTTGTTGAGATATTATTCAAAATATGTATGCAGTAAAGCTTATTCATACCATGTACCACCAGCACATAAAAGATTGCTTACAAGTTTTAGTTGTCAACAACATTTTAAATAAGCCATCTTATAAACTTATGAAGATTTTGGATGCAATCTATTAATCACTAGAGGGAGTATGTCATATTTCTATCTGACATAATCTATTAGCTACCTAAAGTCTCTTTCACAATTTTTTCCCGTATTTTAAACCAAGTTTTAAATAAATACACTCCCATCTCTTGTCTTTTCAGAGCAGTCCCAAACTGCCACTAGATGAGAAGGTAAAGGAACAATACAGGCTGTTGAATTTTTGATCAGCTACAAATAAAGAAAAATCAAGTTAAGTGGGGCTCAGTTGATGCAAATCTCCCATGAGAACCAATTCTACAGTTCCTGACATTCTGAAGGATGGTTATGGAGCTTTTCTTGTGAAATACCTGAAGGAAAGAACTGAGTTATGAAGAAACTAACAATATATAATCATACCTGCAACAAGCATAAATAACAGCAATTACATTGATTTATACCAGCCAAGAAGTTGATCTGTGGCTTTAAAAAATTTCATGTAATTGAAATCAAGCTTATAAATCACACATTATAATTTCCTCATACTTTAATATTAATTTAAATATAAAATTTTGCAATAAATAACAATCTCTCTCTTGCTGCTGCTTTTTCTCCTGTAGAATCCAGTAAAGTCAAGGAATTCATTGCAGGTGAATTAGTTTTCTAATATCACAGAGCACCACTGTACCACCTGTTAAACCTTGCACAGAGTTTTTTGTGGGCTGTTGTTATTTCTAGAAAAATAGTTAAATTGTATGAGAACCATAAATGTGCCCTCTAACTAAAATGTAGACGAGACCAAGTCTTGATGTATTGCAAAGTTTGGAAGAAGTAGGAGACTTCAGAGAGTAGGAGACAGAGAAAATGGTAGGAAGATAAAACAATTAGTATTGCAGAAGAAATTGTTTTGTATGGTGGCCATCTCAATAGAAAATGCATTTTACTGAGTGCAAACTCATTACTCCCAATGAAGAAAAAGCTGAAAGGAAATCTCCTAAGGTGAAATGTAATGGAACCTAAGCTCTTTCAAAAGTACCCTTAGAGGAAGACACAAGAATGGAGAACAAATGTACAGCACCAATTTCTCTGCTGTCACCCCATGCTGCAACATCCCAGAAAACCTTGTTTTATAACAATGTGTATGTATCTTCATTCTTTGGGTCTCTAACCTCAGATGCTACTCTGTAGATGTGTTGTTTTTGAAGACAGTCCTGAGTTTATACTGTTGGACATTTGAATAGTAATTATGACTGTCCTTCTAACAAAGTAAAAGTCAGTGACATAAATGTTCTCTCATTGTTTTTCTTTCTTGAAAGAGCTGAGACTCACAATGTTGCAAAAAATGAAACATATGTCAGTCAACTCAAATTTGCTAACTGCATTTTGATAATAACACACGTACACGAAAAACCAATGAATAGTTAGATACTAGAAATAAATGTACTAGCCATTAGGGACCAGAAAGAAAAATACAATCATTGTATGCACATTCTTTATCCAAATGATCCCAGAGTCCCTGAATGCTTTGTGCTACTGTAGGAACATATTTAAACACACATAAAGCAAAGGAACTCATAATATGTTGACTGTGTTACAGCAAGTAGGGTATAAAGAGACAGCAGGAATACGAGTGAAATCAGATGCAGGTCCAAAGCATGCATGTTCTAGAATCCCACAACTGAAGGATTTAATTAATGCTTCAAATTTCACATTACAGAAGAATGATTGATGTCTCCAATTATACAATATTTTTAAAGCAGAAATTCGGTTTAATGAATAATTATGCCCTTCATAAAATGTTTAGTACTATGATCTACCTAGTAGCTAGAAGGTGAGCGTTCATGCACAGAGACTAGACAAAGGTGTATGTTTTTAATATCGAGGCTAATTAACAATTTGAATTATTATCATTTAGTAGATTCTGTGTATCTTTCAGGTTATTTTCATAGGACTTGTCTTAATTGTTAAAAATGGTTGAAGAACTTGATCCTTTATGTAACACAGGAGGTCAGACAAGGTGAACATAACGATCCCCTCTGGCTGTAGAACTTATGACTCTATGAATTCAGCATGAAGTTAGTGATAATTTTAGCTACAGAAGTATTAGCTCATTCATTTTTGGGTACTTTACTTCAACTCTTCCTCAAGCTGCTTTTCATCAAAGGCAGGTCACTGGATGAGACAGACACAGAGGCACCAGCTTCCAATAATATGGATAGCATACCTCCATCCATCCAGGGATAAATGATAGTCTCTGGAAGAGATATGACACTTATCTTGCATACTTAGATCTCAGGGATTTACAGTCCCAGAGTTTAAAACCTTCTCAGTGCTGATCAGGAATTGGTGACCAATCTCAAATACTTGACACAAGCAGACTTCTGTCACTCTCCAGTCACTCTTCTTTCACTTAAAAAAATATCCACTGCTTCCAACTGAAACTGGACCCACTGTTACAGTGGTTTTATTAAGAGACATCCAAGAATGAGACTGAGAATTTTCTCAGCCTAAATTCTCCCTTAATTATCCCAAATACACAAAAAGAAAAAGTAGCAAACACTATAAATTAAAACATCAAGATGGGAAAAAATTACATCAGAAGTAATCAAGCACTGGAGCAGGTATCCCAGAAGAACTGCATATCAGGGTAGATTCTCAAAATTAGCTTAACAAAGTCTTGAGCAACATGATCTACCATCCAGGATGGTTATAACTTTGCAGTTGTTCCAGCTGTGAGAGGACAAAATGAGCTCCTGAAAGACTTTCCAGGCTCATTATGAGAGGATCCTGTGATAATGGTGTTTATCAATAAAAGAGGTGGCCACTGCTACTCGACTGGAAATGCCCAGGAGAGCGCTGCCTTTCTGAAAGCCAAGCTCAAATGCACCAGCAGCACCAGGCTTTGCTTGAGGTTTGCTTTGTGCATTTGAATCTAGAATAAAACCTGAATTTAGGAGGGAACATTCCTATCCCCTTCAGTTCCAAACTTGAGAGTGTCAAACACAACCCCCAAAACACGTAGCAGTTGTTACTACCAACTATGCCATGTGCCCTAAAGTCCATCCTGAATGTTCAATTACACCTCTGCTTTCTTGTCCTCAGCTGGGCTGCAGAGTACTTAAGAAAGTGTTATCTGATGTAAAAATGGAGACAAGGAATATATTGTATTTTGGTTACAGTAAGCCAGTCACTTGGAATTAAAAATGGGAGATTCAATTTTTTACATTTTAAAGATTGATCTGGTTCTTCATGAAAAACAATGTCTATTTGCCTTCTGCTAACAGATGTAGTGCCATAATAAAAAGCGAAATGTTACATAAAAGTAATGGTAGTAATGTTTATTGAACAAAGAAACAGAAGATATTCAGCAGTCTGCTTTTCTAAAGCCCCACAGGAGCCCTGAAGGAACTCATCCTTGTTAATTGGAACTAACAGAAGGGATGTTACCAACACAACAGGCTGTACACAATTGTATAGCTGTATGTTTTCAGAGGAACTGAGATGTTACATGGTGCTCATAACAAGGAACAGGACCCAGATGAACCTGAAATCTTACCCTGTAAAGACATCTCCCTCGTGGTGTGTCATAATGATTCAGTTCTGTTGATCAGGGAATACAGAACTAACATAAGCAGCTTTATTGCAATGCTATGATTCTATTTTTTTTCTTTTTAGTAAAATTATTTTACGCTGTCAAAGAAAACTAATGACTGGATTTGTGTTTACCTCGTATGGCACTACAGCACACTGGCATGCAAAGACCTTAGAGGGAATTTGTAATTTCTCTATTTTCCTTAGCCTGCATGAGGGTACAGATGTGGAGACATAGATTTTCCCACTGTCAACACATTCTTTTTACTTTGCTTTAATTAACAGATTTGAAATTAACTTTTCATTCTCCATGGACTTTTTGAGTCTGCAGCTTATTTAATAAGCTACTTTGATGAAGAACTTAAGAATTTTTGTAAAAGTTAATCATTGAGAAACCTACATTTCTGTTAAAAGGTTTTGACTGAGATACCCATTAGTATGTTCCTTGTAACAAACTTCTAAAGAGCTGCTTTTGCATCAAAACCTATCCCATACATGAAGAGGTACTTTTAAAGTGCACAACTTTGGTTTTTTGGTGGTTTTTTTTGTTTGTTTTTTTTTGAAATGCTAACACATGGCTATTTTATCTTTGGAAGTGATAATGTTTCTGCTGACATTTTGTCTGAAGTAAAATAAGTATAGTATGGGTAATCCTATAAAACTTAACATAATGATATATTTATTTATTGAATGATTTTTATAGATAGGTTACTGGTAAATATATAATTTCTCTTCTAATTGGGAATTACATTCTACTTAGGAGAAAGGAGATCTTTTTAATTTCATCTTTCCATTTCACATTCTAGAGTTTTTAGCTGCATGACACAAAGTGCTATAGAATGATTTTATTTCACATTGTTTTGTCACATGAAAATGTAATTAATAATTGTAAATTGATGTTTCACCACACCAGAGATTAAGATTCTTAATTATTTTATATAGGCCTTGTTTGTAACTTTTAAAGTTAAATAAAAGCAGTGAGAGAATAGAAACCATGTGAAGTACCCAACGTAAAACTACCAGCAAAATCAGAAAGCAGAAAATGGCATGAAGTCGACAACAGAAGTCCCAGTGCAGGTGTTAGTTAATATAAAATCTGGACAGTACAACTAATGTAACTGTGTTCTTAGCAATGAATGCAATACTGAATGTAAGAAGTTATTCTAAATGTAACACCTTAAACACTTAAACTCCAGAGTCCACAGGAGTGTAGTTAAAGTTGAAGTTTTTCAGCATTGAAAGGTGAATAATAAAATACCACCTTATGCCTGAATTAAAAAACTTCTCTCTGTTTCCAGGTACCCAGTGTCATTCCTTGATTTACTGGGCTTTTTCATAGCATGAATATTTTTCCCCTTAACATCCATTCCTTCAGAAACATAATGACTGTTCATTGTATAAATTTCTCAGGGCTAGGTTGCAATTTGATCTTCTATATTTGGTTCACAGCATGAAGGGAAACCATTGCACCTTCATGCAGTAAAATGTGCTATTACACCAATTTATGTCGTGGAATCAAGAATATTCCAGACTTCAGATTGCTTAGCGATATACAAAAAGAGGTAAAATTAAATCCAGCTTTTAATCTAGTTTATTTTAAGTTAATTTAAGATAAAATGAAAAATGAAATTTCACTTCTGATACTTCAATTTTTTTATTATTGCCTTTTACAATACTTTGCTACAGTATGAAAATACTGGGTAAAAATGCCTTCAATTAAGAGTTCGAAAGAGTTCTTAAACAGTCATCCTACAGTGCAGTTTGACATGCAAACCTTGACCTGAAATAAATGCAAGGTAGGAAATTATGCACATACTGCACCCATTATGAAATTACTGTCTATTTTCAGTCTGTTTTCTTATAAAAATCTCTCCATATTTAACACCTGTTCTGAAAACTACAAATTCAGTGCTCTGCTACACATATGAAAACAAGAAAACTAAAGCTGCAAAAGAAGAAATGTCTTGGGGCTTTCTGCTCACACGTCCTTGAAAGAACCAACTCTTCACATAAGAAGATAATTCAGTCTCCTCTCATTAATGTATTGATTTGTTGCTCCAAATGTGTCCATCCATCAGGTACTGGAACGAGCTCACCCATGTTTATCCAATGTGCATTCACTGTGTCTCTCTCTCATTAGTGAAGTGCTGACCCAGAGGTGACATCCTCATTTTGGATAAGTGAAGCAGTTAGAATGTGCCACCTAGAGCCACCACTGCAGATTTCAGCTGAGTCTGAGAAACAGGATAAAGGCTGAAACTAAATACTCAGGAATCCTGTTTTTAAAGTTATATTTTGAAAATACTGTCCATAAGAGTCACTGATTCAGGGACCTAATATGTAAATATAGCACCAATACAGCAAAACTTCAAGCTTTACAGGGATATTGCCCCATACCTTGAATGCACAAGGCTAAGTTAAGATTTCAGGCAATCCTTAGGATTTAGAACCCTCACATCTGAAAAGTCTTTTGAAGCTCTGTTCTGTTCTTTTGCATCCTACTCTAGTTTTGTTCATTGCTATACTATGTCAGTAACAGTGGCAAAATTAATAACTTAGTACTTATTCCCACAGCATGAAAGTGCTAGGATAGATGGAAAAATTACTCAAGCTAAAAATTAACAATAATGCATTCTTGATATCTTCATGCTATCATGCAGTGTTAGAGAAATAATGTGTGAGAGGTAGCAAATACAGGAGCTGGAGTTTCATCATGAGTAAGATCACAAAAAACACTCTTTAAGCTCCAGAAGCATTCTCATGTGATTATATGCATTTTGGTGGCCAGTCTGCACCCAATACTGAAGAAATGGATTTTTAAATTGTCTACAGTGATTCTGCTCACGTTAATTTGACAGATCAAGTACCACCTGATGTCTAACTGTGCAAATAATTTGGGGCTGGTTAACTTTTGTTCAGATTACTTTCCCCAGGGATATGGGAGAAAAAAAATGAGCTCAGAATAACCATGAGGTCTGACAGCAGACTAAAAGATGTGTATGGAGGACAAATGCAATGCCCACAAGACAGGCTAACAATTTTCTAAATAAAGTGCCAAGAGGTGGAAAGGGTGCAACAAGTCCTTTTGTACACTTCTGCAGAACAGCCAGAAGAAAGGTTTAAGTCATATTTAGTACAGCTCAACACTTGTACTATACATCTCATCCCCAAGACACCTCAGCATTGTCTGCTCACTCCATAGTAGCAGATTAATTCATTAAGGCTAATTTAAAGAGACGGTTTGGGAGAACATTGCTACTTCTGTCATCATTTGCAAAGATGCATACAGATTTTTTTCATTCATCATCATCAAGCTGAACATTATAGGGTCTGGTGAAATAGTTATGCATGCATTTTGCATATTATTGCTGATTTTACATGACAGATTTTTCTGCAATACATATATGTACATGTGCATACATATGTACATATTAGTATATATTCATATACTAAGTATGCATGGTATAAAAATATGCCTGTTACATATAACAACATTTCCTTATTCTTGATTTGCTTTAAAACACAAATTCTGCTGATCGTTCCTCAACTTTTTCCACTGTGTACATGATTGTCTGCTTTTATCAGGTTGGATTTTAAATATTTAATCAATTGAAAAATAAATGATTCGCCCTGAAGGCAAGTCCATTTAGGGACTCTGCATCAACCATGTAAAAATATTTCTCCTGAGACTTTAAAAGACTTTGAATGCTCTGAAAATAATTCCACCTACTGAGGAAGAGAAAGAGGACTAATTTCAGATTCCATGCCAGTTAGAGCAGCAATAAATACACCAATTTACAAGCACAAATAGCTCTAACTCCTGAGGATAGGGGGCTTGTGCATGCTGTAAGGAAGAAAGAGTTGTCTCTCCTGTAGAGCAGTTCTGCAGACATTTACTGTCATCGCTGTAATTTTTAAGGCGGCGCTGCTTCACCTCCTGTCTGTGACCTCTTTCTTCTGAAGGAATTAAGTAACTACGTGCTTGTACATTCTCCACCTCACAGAAATGAGAAATATAAAATACTGATGTTATCTTTTTCTTCAGAAAATGTGCAGAGGCCAAAATCAGAAATATTTCAAGCTAGAGATGGCAGACTAACATGGGACAGTAAAAATAACAATAACAAACAGACTGTGTGCATTTAGAGGGTTGTCATCCTCTATTATCACTCAGATCATTGACAGACTAGCCAGGAAATGCCTCCAAAGGTGCAGCTTGGGCAGAACCCTGCCTACTTTCATCCTGCTTCTTTGCATAAAGCAACATTTTAGAGTTTGAGATGTCTTCAGGTATCCACAGACTATTTACAACTGCCTTGGCCCTAAATATTTGTGCTACATCTTCTAACAGACTTTGGTCAAACAGCACTAAAAAAATGGCAATACACAAAATTCCTCTCTAAATAGTGATAGCCAATTAAGTCCCTGAAGATCATGTTGTCTGGGCTAGACTCCTGTTAAGTCTCTGTTTCAGCAACTCTCTCTTGCTAATCACAATCCCAACTGAAAATACCCTTCACCACCACTTACCCCACTTCTTCATAATCCCCCCTCTTCCCTTTTCTTTCTCACCTAATCCTTATGGCCTTATTATTTTAATTTGTAAAGCATCTGGGGAAATAGTGTGCAATAAAGACCATCAACAACTTTGTTTTGCTTTACATTTACATGAATTCTTAAAAAACTTGCACTCATTTTGAAACACTCATTCTGCATTACTATAAGCACACAAACATTTCATAAACAGTCTTCATGAGTAATTGCAAAGCACTGATGGATTACTGTAGAATAACAACTCAGTAAAGGCTAATATGATACTGCTAAGAGCAGTATCTGGAACATTTACATCAAAATTAACTGAGCAGGCACATATTCAGTTGGATATTTCTATTGCTGTCTCTTATCCTTTAATAGAGTCTCTGAGGCATACAAATATCTCTCACAGTGGCTCAGGTTTCTTGGTAAACATCCTTTATATTGGCAGTCTCAAAATCATTTTAGAGACTTGCAGAAGCTCAGCTCTTTAGCTCGTTTCCTATCTTGTGATGCTATTTCCATTTATTTACTACTGACTGAGGAATTTACAAATCTATCTAATCTACTTGCTAAAAAGAAGGAAGTAACAATAATGCCAGTCCCCCTGCAGAACTAAAGACATTTTCCTAGATGTACTGAAGTGCTGATTCATGCCTTCATATATTGGCCTTATCCTATATAGCAGAAATCAGTTTTTTATTTCCTGGAGAGGCAGGAAATCAAACTCACAGTCTGGTATGGAAGAGATTACATGGTTTGTGGGAACCCATTGCTCTGTAAGAAGAATCTGAGAGCTGTGACAGCTTTTAAATGATAATGTATAAAGGCCAAACCCCCTCCTAATGTAAATCCACTAGGTTCAAAAGAACAAAAACTATTTAGTTCATGCATCCTGCATTCCTTAAATATAAATTACTTTTCACATTTCAAACAACTGCAGCAAGTCCTCCTGTGGGTTCAGCTCAGTGCTTTCAAAAACATTTGCCTTTCACTGAGATTCAGGGCAGGCCAGATTTTCACAGGTGGAATGTATAGTTGTAAACACCTGACAATATTTTACATTAATTACAGACTGCATCTGCAGACCTCACCAGGAGACATGACAACAAAAACCTTCAGAACCACTTTTTCCCAAACAGGTGCATGTACATCTTTAGGTTTTATTCTGAAACAAGCCCTGTGTTCTGCTCAGAAAACATTGTGAATAAACCACTGCAGAAGAGAAGACACCAGTATCACAGATCCATGTGCAGGGTGCAGGCTGGGTGCTAAAGAAAGGCAGAAATCCTTTGGGGCAGGCCTGACTTCATCTCCCAGGCAGAGTCCCAGACACTGTGGTGACCCAGTCTGGGCTCTGTGATCATATGGCCTGAAAAGCTTTGGAGCACTTATGTCCACCAGCACTTGTCTGTGCAACTTGTGGCTGTGCTGGTTTGGGAAGGTGTCTCTGAAAAGGCTTCTGAAGGAGTAAGCTCTTCATTTTGAGCTGTGGGGTGACAGTAAAGGTTTGCAGCACTGTGGATTTCTTAACTGGATACCTTCTCTTAATGAGAGATGTATGTTGGTCACTGTGGGTCAGATCCCTGCAATGCCAAGCAGAGAGCACAGGAAACAGAAAACAGGAAGGATTACTCCCTTCCAGAACTGAAAAAATTCCCCTTTTGGACAGCACATTCTTTTATGCCCCAAATGCTGGGACTTGCTTACATTTGCTTCCATGAAGGAAAAGTTAAGACTACAGCAATTCAGGAAATGAATGCAGGTGCAAACACACACCCTGCATATAACACCTTTCTTCTCTGTCCTTCTAGATTTTTTTCTCTTTATCATACAGACTTAAGACACCTTAAAATGTATAGGTCTAATAGCTGGAGTGCAGGCAGGAGGCAAATACCATCCTCCCTCCTGTGCAAAAGGAGATCACCCAGCAGGGTGAAGGAGGACTCTGGGCTCTGGGACTGTTGGCTGAGCCACTGCTGGAGTTTGCAGCACTCATTTACAGCTGTTACCTCTGGCTAGATTTGTGTTCCTTTACTTGGAATTTTCAAAGCTGGATATGTCTTGTCATGACGAAGCTTCTTCTACACATGTATTTCAAGGCTCAGCTCTAAATACCTTCTGTACCAATAATGACACAATTTCCATTGGCAGAATATTTCATTGTATAACTGCGTTCTATAAAGTTTATTTCTACCATTTCAGTTTAAAAGACTAAGCCCATTACTGCTAGTTATGTGTTTATTAATTAAGAAAAATAATCAATCACTCTTTATGGAATTTTTATATATTGGCAGATAATTTTTATGTTTCTCCTCTGCATTTTCCTCCAGCGAACATGATCAGATCTATAACCATCCTTGTCAGTTCGCAAAAGGAGATCACCCACTTTTATATAATGTTTTTGTAATTTATACTCCTTCACTCTCTTCTTTTTCCTTTATTCCATATGGACTGAAGACAATGATAAAATTCCCATGATTGCAGCAGTTCAAGATAAAGACAGTTGCAACACTTAGCAGAGTATTTTAAAACAAATTTTTCCATTGCTGATTGCACCACAGATAGCTTCTTTTTAATACTCAATTTCTAATATGTCCTTAAAATCACAGAGCTTAGCAAAAAAAAAAGTTCAGTTTGTGTACACCTTTCTCTTTAATTTAAAACATAATTCACCTTTTTCCAAAACCATGTAGCAGCAATTGAAGTTTCATACATAACTGGCTCTCCTTCTATAGCAAACAGTAGGATATATCTATTACTAAATTTTGTATTCTTGGAAGTAAACAATACCATACCACACCACCCACAAAAAAGATGAGGGAAAACTACAAACCATCATGCACCAAGACTTTGATTTAAAACATATTTTTGATGCATATTTAAAGTATATTTAAAATATTTGAAGTATATTTTTGAACAATTCCAACAAATACTCTTAGTCAAAACAGTAATAAAAAGAGTTGTATGCAAAGAATAGTATTTTCAACAGGTTATACTCATTACTGCATTTTATTTCAGGGCTTGATTTATGTGCATTTTATAGAGTCTATAAAATAAGGACCTCTTTGTGGGCTTATGTAAATAATTGATTCGGTTGGCATTTTCAAACTTATCTCTTCCACACATAGGGATCTTTTTTTATAAATCCTGCAACAAAAAGCCCAGCTAAAACTGTCTAGAGCTCATTCACAACTCAAGTGAATTCTCTTCCTAAAAAAAGGAAGAAGAAACAAAGAGAACTGTTGCACAATCATGAAGTAACCTGGCAAAACCAAAGACTTGTGTTTGTTTGTTAAAGTCCTCAATATAATGGATGTCCTAAGGGAGCAGACACGGCTTTACTATCCATGCAAGCCTACTGATTCCAAACAAAAGGGAAATTTGAACTCAGGATGCACAAAGACAACTCAAATGATCTCATCTGACCAGACAGGATGTCAGACCATAGCTCAGTCCAGATTACACACAGATTCTGACAAATATTTGAATGTCATTTATTTAATTATTTGTTAATTATTGTAGGATGATTGAAATGCAGGGTCACCCTCTATTCTAAGATAATAAGATAATCAAAAATCCATAAATACCAATTGAGGCTGCAACTAGAAAACTGCCATCAATTCTTTCTCTGAAGAGCAAGGCTGGTTTACAAAAAACTTGCTTTTCACTAATAATTTAGACATCAAATATATGAATATATGAATATATGTTTTTATTTTGATGATTTACTCTTCCCTATCTATTTGTGAAAAAAAATTGCACAGATGATGTAATATAAATAGGAGAAGTTTGCAAAAAGTCTTCACAGAAATGCAGTGAATACCAGGTATTAATAGTAATAGATCCCTCAAAGACAATCATAAAATTTATCAGCTGGTTTCAGTCTCCACAAGATCTTGCACTGAATGTGAACATTTTCTTTGGATCATGTTTAAATTAATTTCCCCCTATTTTTACCTGTTTTCATTTAAATCCCATCTAGGTTTGATCCAGATTTTTAGTGACATTAAAACAGACCTCACAACTGTTTTTCATAAGTTAATGGAAAAGAGAAACAAATTCCGTCCATTCAACTGTAGATTCTAATTCCCTAGACATAATTCACCTTGACATGGTTAGAACAATGCACAGACTGGAAGACCTAAAATATGGACAATTATATTATTCTGTTACTCCACATGATTATTTCTGAGTGACCATGACATTAATTACAAACTATGCTCTTACTCTATACCTCATTCACCAATGTCTGAGATGGCTTAAGATCTATTCTATTCACAGAACTGCTATATCAAGACACAGACAGATGAAGGGAGATGCCCAGTGTTATTCAATCTCTGAGCAGCTAGAAATAGTCTGAATCCTGTGGCAGAAATAAAAAGAGAATTTGTGCTTTTGATGAGCGGGTCTTGCACCGGAACTGGAGGGACAGAGATTTCTCAAACATGATGAGAAGGAGGGGAAGAACAAGAGGTAACAGCTATTTTGTTGATGGGTTTAGTCTAATTGAAAAAATGTTGGCATTGGTTGCAGTGGAATATTTCTGAAAGATTGCAGTGGAGTGGCTGATTTTTTTAACAAGAGATATTTCTGACAGCAGCGAGACCAGGCGGGCTCCAATGCGCTGGTGAACGCAGCGCGACAAATAAGCCAATTAAACGCACATCACATATTCCACTCACTCAACCAGGAGCATACAGCCATAATAAATCTAATTACAACGTGATGATGTAACAGACAAAGGCCATTGTTTATACAGGAGGCCAGAAGCTCTCTTTCTTTTTTCTTCCTTTTTCTTAATTTTTTTTTTTTAAGATTTCCTCAATTTCATTTAGGCAACCGTCATTTTACAGCTTTGTTATTAAAAGAGAATCTGAGACTTCTGTCTCTTCTCACACACTATGTTTGTTTTCGTGGAAGCAAAAATATAAGTGGAGTAAAATAATCTTTTAATATGCAAGGTATCTCACACATCTTTCTAGCAGAATCTCCTATAAACAGGTTAGTCCTCTTAAATCCAAATGCTGGTCCTTCAAATTAAACTTTCAATGATCAAATAAAGCTTTCCCACAAACAACAAAGGTAGCACTGAGACACAGCATTACCTGTTAATATTGCAGAAATAATATTATAATCTCCTTTGTGAGATTTTCTCAGGAACACTAATAAGGGAAAAGGAAATGTTAGTATTGTCTCTTGAAGTTCCATTCAGGGAACAGAATGAAAAATTAGTTAAACCAGTGAAGAAATAAGATTTGGTTCTCTTAGTTTAAGTGGTGGCACACAGTTTCAACTATTTTCAATATTTCTAGTTCTCTGTTAGGAAAAAAAGTCTTATTAGAAAAGGAACATGGATAAGTGTAAATCAGCATACCATAGTTTGCAAATGTTCACAGCTACAGCCATTAGTGTGTGAATTGTTTTATAGCCAGATGACTGAATAAAGTATATAAAGGTCTTATATTATCTCTCTAAAAATTTCTTTTAAAAATCTCTCCAGTCTAAATTCTCACATGCTCCCATAGTATTTCTGGAAAAACGTTGTTAAGGTAAGAATAGTTTGTTATGTTTTGGTTTTGTTTGTTTGGAGGTTTGTTTGTTTTGTTTTGTTTTTTACTAAGATCTGTTAGGAAGTCATCCTGATTTCATCAAAGAATTACCTAGCCCAAGTTTGACTTAATAATGACAAACCATTTTGTAAAAGAACTGTTAGTGGGTTTTTTGCTGGTTTGTTTGTTTGTTAGCTTTTTGAGGTTTTGTTTTGCTTTTCTTAGAAAAGAAACACTTTGAAATAATTAACAGTTCTCTAGAGTACTTTAAATGGAAAACGAAGAGAATCTTAATTACTGCAGTGGAAGATTCTTCAGCTGGAAGGACAGCTTCATTATAGCCAAAGTGCATTGTCAGAACATGTCAATTTAAGAAATTGTAACTAATGTGTGGAAATGTGGCATTAGGATTTTACTATTTCATCCTTATTCATTTTGGCTTATGCATTATAACGTTATTTGTACTTAACATTGTATATTTGCTGTTGAAATATTCACAAATACAACCCACAAATCCACAAATCCATCAAGTTTGGCTCTTCAGTCTGACTGGAATGAATGAAAGTATCAGTACCTGAGTTTTACATATGAAAACTTTTGTGACTTGCTGTGCACTAGCACTAACAAATAATTAGCTCTCAATTTTAATGTTTTCATCTCCAACTTACATGTGATTATGTAAAATCCAAATGATCCAATGATTAGTTTAATTCATTTAAATGAACACTGTATCACCTGCAGATTGCTCCCACCAGATGGGAGGAGGCTTGGTGTCTGCTTCAGGGGCCTGCTTTGAGTCCAGCAGGGCTTTGAGCAGGATTCCTAATGCATTCCCAAAAAGCCACTGAAAAGAGAGCAATAAAACAAATGGCAACAAAGGGGAAATGCCCTGCTCCTGAAGGAAGCTTTCTGTTGACTGAGGATATTAAATACCACCACTTTCTTCAAAAACGAATCAGGTGATGAGTATTGCTCTGGGAGAGCTTCTGTCATGGCTTAGGCAGGAATTCTTGAACCTGAAATCAGCTTCACTATTTACAAACAATGTTTTTTCTCAATAGAACATCTTTACTTCTTCAGAACTGTGCATTGTGCCCTGATATCACTTAGTCTGTGGAGCACATAAGAGTGTCTTTATGGTAATAAACACTGTCTGATCTTTCTGTGCCTTCCTCTCCAGGGCTATTTTTCTACACTGACATCCATCCTCGGATATTTGCTTTCATATGTCTAAGATTAATGAGGCATTTATATTCAGCTTAGATGCCACGGAAGTTAACACTGTTTCTCTTGTTATGGAACAGAAATGAGCTAATTAGTGACCTTCAGATTTTGGATGAAAAGTGGTTTTTTTTTTTTTGTAATTGGAAACATAACAGAGCACTCAGAGCCAGCCACAAAAACTGTTTAAAGATCAATTGATGTATAACCAAACTGTAGCACAGTTCTCTGGGAAGGAGGAAGGAAAGGAAGGATGGGAAGTTGAGAAAGGAAGCAGATAGTTAGAATTCTGATTAGAGCTATGAAAATAAATTGACTTTTCATGGGTGAATTTGAAAAATAAATGCAAAATAATCCATTTTAACATTGTATGGATTGAGTACTTATTGTTAACCAAAATGAAATACGCAATTTTGCCTTCTTATAAAAGCTTATAATAGTTTTAAAAAATATCACTGTGATTAACTTTTTCTTTCAGTATAAACATAATTTTGGAATAGAATCCTTCCAATATTACAGTTTAAATTGTTGATTTTTTCCCTTTTAGGCTAAAAGCTTTCAGTGTCATTTCATAAATGGCTAGTTTTAAAGTAAGAGGAATTTTTCTACATAGAACTGAGCCACAGCACAGTTAAAACCAACCAACCAACACAGAGAAAGAGAAAGCAAAAGAGATGGTGAAAGTAAGAGAAATGGAAAGAAAAAGAAAGGATAAAAGAAAAAGGAGAAAAGGGGCAAAGCAGAGCAAAGAAAGTCAGGAAGGAAAAGACAAGAAAGGAGAAAAAGAAAAATCCACACCAACCTCTTTTCAGACTTTGCTGCACTATTTTCTTTGTGCTGTCTAGCCTGTAGGAGATCTGCCAGCATGGGACCTGTAATGTCCAAGGCAGCTTCAGAAGCACTACTAAAGAACATGTTTTGATCCCCTTTCTATGGAGAATTGTCTGAGCAAATTTGATGAAGAGCTAAAGATTTTAAATATTTTAATTGTGTGGCTTTCTAAATTTCTCTGAATGTGTTAAGAGCATTCCCAAGGACAGCATTCTGTTTTTTAAAAAGTTACATAATTTTCTCAACACATTTAAAAACTTTTTTTTCTTTTTTTTGCAATATTTCTCTAAGCAGTAAAGTGAAAAGCAATTTTATGGTTATAAAGTCCCATGTGAAAGAAGTTTTGAATACAAGTTGACAAAAGTTGTCCACCTCCTATGTGCACTGCAGGGATGAATAGTTTCAGAATCAACAAACCAATGCATAAATAATCCAGTATTACTGAGACTAATCAGGTTAGCTGAGATGTCTATCCTAGCTGTGGCACTTAGTCTGACTCAGCCAGGCTGAAAACCACAGGGATTACTGACTAAAATCTTCAAACCACAAGAATCATAGACTGAAAACGGCAAAACTGTTTGCAAAAGGAAAATCATAGAAGTCTTGGAGAAGCTCTGCCGGACCTGTTCCCTTCTTAAAGTCTCTGGTTTTCATTTTGTGGGTCGTTGGTTCTTTCAGTAGTGTGCTCTGGGTGAGATTGGAGGAGAGAAGGACTGAAGGAGCAAAGTAGCCAAATCTTGGGGACCTCACACCATCAGAGGGGGAAATCTTTGGTTCAACCTGCAGATCTGAGCACACGTGGTTGAGTGTCACTGCCATCTGAAAGAGTGTCACTCCAGCAATCTCTTCTGTGGTCATTGAGCAACTCTGGGGTCAACTGGGTGAGGTTACAGTTATTCTGGAGAAAAAAATCCCAGAAGCAAAGGTTGAGAGCTCAGCCAGGTGCTAATAAAATATAACAGCACAGGCAGGATCAGTTCAGCCTGCACAGAACCAGGGTTTATGTACCTCACAGTCTGCAGGCTTCTGAGGTCTTGCTTTAGAGCTTCAACTAATAACTGAGAGCTTTACTCAATGATTTATCACCTTTACATCAATTTCAGCAGACTTGAATGAAAATTTAAATACCCTGGTATTACAGGAAAAGAGTCAGATGGCATCACATAACTAATTTCTGTCTTTAATAGGCTCTAACAGACTTTTTGCTTCAAGAAACAACTCACTTCAATATTGCTCAACTAATGCCATTTTTTTGGTGACAAATTAGCTTAGCATATTTGTTATAACTGAAATGGGCAAAAATCAGTAAATGTGCAGCACTAGTTTAAATGTATTTTAAAGATGAAAAATCAAAAATCCAGGACACAGAGGCCAAGTTTCTTGATAGAGGCTTTCTCTGATATGAAGCCTTTAAAATGAAATTAGGGTGCAATGCCTATGAGAAGATGAGAGGTTCAGGCAAGAAACATTTGTACAAGTCTGGGTTTTGTGTCATGTACTCAGACATGACAGATGATTAAAATGACCACTTCTAGTTTGTAAATCAATGAAGAGTGGGTCTATGAAAATTTGTAGCAAATGGACTTAATCACAGAAAAAGAGGCATGATGAGGACTGCCACTGCCTGTCTGAAATATCTTAAACATCAAATATGTCAAGTATTTCAGACTATTAAAATCAGACCAAACCAAACCCATGCTCACCATTTTTCTATAATTTCAAAGTATCTTTTTCTTATTGAATAACATTGTTAAGCACTTTAGTTCTTTCTGCCAGTTTTGAGGGAAATACAGGAGTTAGATCAATTCCAAGTTCCAGAAACTAATTGAGTTACTTAATTTTAACTTTGAGTTGATGTTACATGCTCACTTCCTTCCAAAATGCCATTGCATTTCCTTTACTAACAAGGGTAAAACATGAAATTGGGTGCAATTCATCCAAGAAGTTCTGCTTTCATGGTTTCAAGGAGCAGAGTAAGCTCATCTTAAGAAATTAGCAGCTTTTAGATGAAAACTGCCAGTGCTTGGATGACATGCAATGGCTGAACCTGAGTCTTCCCAGCCTGTTGCACTAAAGAAGAGGGGTTAACTAAAGCCATTGGTGTGCTCAGTACTGATGAGTGACATTTATTTCCTCCCCACATTTGAAATTTCCCAATCACACTCTTGCATCATGATTAAATTCTAATAATAATGCATTTCATTCCCATGAATATACTTTAAACTTACTTTAATATCCCAGTTCCCTTAATTATCACAGCAAAGTGAAAGCTTCTCTCTAACTAGGACTGAAAATAATTTTTTGCTTAAAGGTCAACCATTCTAAGCAGTCTAAAATCCGTGCAATTATTAGACTTTACCACGGTTTGGAGAAGGGAGAAAGGGACAGAATTACTGATCCTGATATGGCATCATTTGAGAAAGTAAAACTCAATCAATATATTCTAAAAATCCTCATTCTTATTCCCACCTTCAGTCTGACCTTAGACATTAAAAAAAGATCTTACACAGGGAAGAAATATCAACAGTATTATTAAAGGAAGATAGAGGGTTTCTGAACTACTTCAGGAAAGCTTGTCCTCACCCCACAAATCCTGTATTTTCAGAAAAAAATTATTCAGTTTAAACTTTGGGAATCTAGGACCTACACCTCTGCTACATCCAGTCACACACTAAGTTTGACATCACATCTGGCAGGTGTCAGAGGAAACCCTGAGCATTTTGTTACTGTTCAGTCAAGGGAAACAGAAGACCATCACACTGGGGTGTGTAGGGACTAAGACATACGTTCCACACACTTCAATTGAGTTGGTCATTTTGCATGTCAGAACAGCCACATAAAATTGAGAGACTGGATACATAAGAGGGAAATTAAATATATATTTCCATATCTTGACTTTGCAAAGAAGTTTCTTTCCCATGTATCCAGCAGACTGTGTGGCTCAGCAAGGAAGTATGAAATCCTAGTGCAATATTCAGATGAATGCCTTCTCTCTCAAGAGCTATTACAAACAACCTAAACAATTAGTTCAATTATCCTAGCTCTATTTATTTTTTAAAGACAGAAAATAATAGTTTTGTCTACATGTGCTATAAATAGATTCTGAAGGCAAATGGAGAAAAACAGAGAATAAGGAAACTGGTTTAAAGCAGTATTTAAGACCTCATTGTAAGGCTAATCTGTTCTGAAGTGCTCACCAGTGACTCTTAGGGAAGTTTAACTCTGCAAATAAATGACATGTGGTCTAAAATACCAGCTTACATCCCTGATGGCAAATATGAATCCATGCTCCTATGATTCCACACTGAAACATATAAAGAAAAACTTTCCACTCTTTAAGTGTTTATCATGATTTTCTGAGTTCAGAAAAGTGACTGCCTCTCACAACTTACTCTCAGGCATGGTCCTCTCTCCCAGGAGAACCAATACCCTGCTGAGTCTGTAATGTGAGGTGTTTGTACAGAGAAGAGCTTGGTTTACTTGGGGACCTCACACCATCAGACACTACCCTGTCTCTTCTCCAGCTTCACCAGTCCCAACTACAAAAATAATTTGAGTTCACAAACTGTGAAAAGTATTTTTAAAAAATGACATTTTAAAAATAAATAAACAGTACTTCTGCTTGCCTTTAAAAATTTGAAATTTAAAAATCTTAATTTTTGTTACATGAAGAGAATTATCAATCTTTCCTCATAATCTAAATTTATGAATAGTATTGACAAATAGGATAAAGCCACATTTGCCTGAATCATCAGACTGGCACTCTGGGGAAAAGAAGTGTTATTTAGCATATTCTTTGAATTTAAAATTTGAGGAAATATATATTTGACCATCTGTTTAGTCTGGAAAGAGGAATGTGAAAGACTAAAATTCCTTATTCAATGCAGTTCATGAAATTAATGTGACAGCATTTTTAGAATAACAAATTGTATATATTAGTGTTTTTGTCTAGTCCATACTTTCACAAAAACTAGACTCTATATTGCTTTTAATATTTTTGCTGCTGCTTATATGTCATACCCCATTCTGACATTAGTCTTTTCTATGTTTAGAACCTGAAACAGAATTCAAAATCACTTGTGGACTAAGAGAAGAGTCCAGAATGTGCAATTTGAGAATGGATGAAGTGTTATTATTACTCAATGTTCCATTTTTACTGGATAACCACTTTTTTTCCAAATTAACTAAGGGTAAACTTCTAGCCCCCATACCAGAAGAATACCAACTTCAGAGAGCTGCTAGAATAGAAACATTGCTTTAGAAGATGCTATACAGGTATGGGCAAGATTCCAAATTAATATCCTCTGATGTAAATTTCAAATAGACCCATTGTCTTACTCTAACTCCACTGGAGCTTCCTACTGGAGTGAAACCAGGGTGAGGTCAGGCTCTGGCAGTTCATTATTGGATGCAATCCACGTCACATGCTGACTGCTTTCTAAAAGTAACCCGACTGTAATATGGTCAGCAGTGTCTGGTACAAAATACACACTGTCTGTCTACTGTAAGCTTTGTGATGGAGCTGGTTTGCAACTTCAGACTTAAGATTTGAAGTGAGGCTTAAAGGTGTTTTTGAATATTTGCCACCCAGAATAATAATCCCAAATATTCATTTCAGTAGCCATTATGCTCTCCAGTCCCCAAATAATTAAGAAATATATTGCCAAGCCTTTTCATGTGGTCTCACTATTTTTTTACTTTGAAGCAGCTCCCCACCTCCACCTGCCTATCATTAGACCAAGATCAGTTTACAGCAACAGATCAAGCTGATTGCCAATCATCAACATGGTAGTTGCTACCATGATTTACAAACTGGCCGAAAACTAAATTGACATAAGTGTAAAGTAATGTAGTTCATATAACACCTTAAGATCAGTTAGTGCAGAAGGACTACAAGCATTGTTCTGCTGTTTAGGGTTTACCAGCTGCTCTGTTTTGCCTTGTGCCAACCCCCCACAGGAATCTACTTTAAAACCAGTATCTAAGGGAAAGAAGTAGCAGAAGGGAAGGAAGCATAAAAAGATTTGCACCTGACATTTCTATGCTACATCATTTATTCCCCTTTTGCTGCAAAAGTGCTACTGAGGGTGATCTGCAGGTCAGGACTAGCCAGGGAAACAAAGTCAGAGCAAGTGTTACCACACTGCAAGGACTTGGGCCATTGTTAAATGCTCCATTTTTCAGTGATACCAATAACTGAAACAGGTGCTAAACACTCTCTCTGCGCTGTTAGGAGTCAATAATACTTATTGAAAAAACACACAATATAAACAATGCCTGCTTTCCCCCTGGAGCCCTCCACAGGATGATACCACACACAGTATCCATGAGTGAACAACACTTCATGGTGCTCGTTTCCTATTTCCTTTGCTTCACTGCAGTTAAGAGTGGAGCTGCACATACCCTTTCATTGACTCTTGGGATACAAAGGGTTAAAGCCCAGCAAACACCTGCTTGTGCCTTACTCTTACATATTGTCTGTATGTGACAGAAACAATCATTGTTCCTACACAGACATCCTAATCCACTTATTCCATTCTCCAGTATGCTTTATAATTTTCCACGCCAGAGATGTGTTTTCCACAGGAAAGACAAATAAAACCCCACCAAGTCAGAATGGACTGCTGGAGAGGGACTGTCAGTATGGCTGTAGGACACAAGCCTCAAGTTTGACACAAAGATACTACCAGCCTTTGGGGAGAGATAGACAGGGCTTTTTCCAACACTGAAATGTTCTGATAGTCATCCTAAAATACTAATTAAACAGGATCTATGATAGTCATAAAGGGACATTCAAAGTAGCCAGTTTTTCCAGTACTGCAATATCATTTGCATAAGAAGAGCAGATGGATTTCTAAAACCAGTATGATGGCTCTTTCTGCACTTCACTGCCCAGACTCTGGCCAGATCATATCCTCTTGGCATGGTTTCTACTACCAAAGCTCAATAGAGACAGATAAAGGGAGAATAATGGACACTGACTAAACAAGAAATCTCCAACTGATCTGTAGTTATCCATAAGTTCTTTATTATTTTATAGATGAACTGTTCAGTAAAATACTTTAAAGTGCACACACGCAAATATGTATAGAGCCTCTGAGAAGCTGCAGACATGTTAAATGTGAAATTGTGATTCCACACATCATACAAAAAAAAAAACTCCAAAAGTTTGACATTTTCCACTGAATCTTTGCATGAAGGAGAACATTTCCATACATATTCATTAATTTGGAAGCCTTCGAAGTATATCTATTTAGAAATTGTGATTTCAATACAAATACTTTAACAGATTGTATTTTATGTATATATCTTTTTATGACAGAAGGAACTACATTCAAATGTGGAAAAACTCTGCTCTGGGTAATTTGCATCCTTATGTCCCATTATAGATTTTCCTATTTGGAGTTCCATCTGGTCTTCAATATCCTTCTGAGTTTATTACTTTAATGAGATCATCTTGGGTTTACATACCTATAATTTTATTACTATTTGGAATTAGCCCTGCCTGCTTACCTATCCACACACTCTTTAGTCTTACCTTCTAAGCATAACAATCAGCAATGCTTGGATAATGCTGATACAGAATGAACATAAGGACTGTAAGTGAAATAATCTTGAAGAACCTCTAATTAGGAAAAAAGAGTTCATGCCAACATCTTTTGTAACTATTCATACTCTGTTCTGGAACTGTAATGACACTGTACTTTAGGGTTTACAATTAAAAATTGCCATTTCTGTCTAATGGACCTCTAATATGATCTTTGCCACTGGCTTGTAGTATAACCTTGAGCAGGCTAATGTGTTTGGGAAACTGTTGGAATGTCAGACATGTCAACAGAATACTTTAAAGTTCTAAGCATTATATAGTTACTATGCATAAATAATTTTAGGAATAATTTAATGCTTCTGCTTTGCCAAGTTCAAAGCCATTGGAATAAAAACACTGGCAAGGCATACAATCAAGGCAGACAATATCTGCATTTATGGTTGTGTATGTAAAACAAGAGAAATGACTGAAAATAGTTACCAAATCCACACCAGTCTTCCTGGAAATCAGGTCCTATTTTCACTTTCATAATTGTACCAGCTTCATTTCAAACTAAGATTTTACCCTTACACTTCCCTCAGAAAAAGTGGTCAGGCACCTTTGAGTAATAAGGCACATTTTCCAATTTTCAGCCAACATCTGTTCATGGCCAATTTATTCCCATTTATCCTTGTGCCAAGATTGCACTTTCAGTAAAGTACCTTTTACCACCTTTGTGTTTGCACCTTGGAACAAAGCAATCATTTATCAACACACATTTTTTCTTTGTATCAAGCTCTTTGTCTTTCCTGTCATGAAACAGTATCTCATTACCACTGGTAGAACAATATCCTTTTCTGTTCCTAACACAATTGCAATTTGTCTTCTCAAATATTCATTGCCACAACTATACATAAAATTCTAGTGTGGTCACATCAGTTTAATTAGTCTGTGCTGTTTAATCCACACAGTTTTATCTACATCAACATTTCATGTTGATGAGTCTCCAAATTATAGCAGAAATATTTAGTGCAGAGCTATGTGATTTTTTAAATAAAATATTCTTAGGTTTCATTTTACTTGTACTCTTCTATGATATTCCATTCATCCTTTGTACTGAAAATTCATCTATATCCTGTATTTTACACTAACACCACTGAAGGAATAATTACATACAATTTGTTCTAATAATGATCCTTGTTAGTTCTATTTGTAGAATCCCTTCCAGACTAATAGTGGCCTTTTAGCAAAGCCTGCTGTTGTTAGCCAGATTCCTTTATGGTCCACTAGCCCATAATTCCTTTATGAATTCTCATTTTTTAATTTACCTAATAACTTCCTATGTAACACCATATTAAATGCTTCTCTGAGATGCTGCCAGATTAAATTTAACTTTATTTGTAGTAAGTTACTTGCTTTTGTCTTTCAGAAAGATCAGTTATCTTAGAAAAAGCATGATCAACCTGAGTAAATCCATGGTTCATTTCTCATTTAACCACTATGTCCATAATTATGCTTACTTTTCAAAATTTGTTCATAGTTTTGGCATGTTCCTCTACATTCCAGGTCCTGTCTATATTAAAATTCTTAGCTCGTCATTCCAGTTGACTTCACTAATTAGTTTTCTTAATCTCTCAGTCTTCTGTATTTAAAATTAGAGTTTTTAACTGCAGACCTATTTTGTTTATCATTCCCTTCCAGTTAAACTGAATAAACTCAAGAACATTCTGTCTGTTTTTTATAGGAACTTCTGTAATATTATGCTTAAAGTAAGTTCATGGGTTGTCAACTATTTGGTGACAAGAGGGGCATAACTGGAGTTTATTCCTGTTAGTAAGGACATAATACAGCTGGAAATTGACCATATTCCACTGTGATCAGAATTGCTGCAGTTTTAACCCCCACATTGCAATGCAGAACTTCTGCTCTGTGTCCCAGACCCTATCTCCAGACCATGCTCATTTTATTTCCAAAAAAAAAAAAAAAGTGGGAATTTTCACTCCAAATATATGTACATTTAAGAGCAACTACTGTAATTATAATAATATTCTGAGGTGTGGGTATCTCTAAACGAAACTGGTATAGGAGGGAATAGGTAACTCCTGAAATACACATCTTTTTCAAAGAATGGTCTAAAGAAATCAATATAAAATAAACAGTAAAGAGTGACTACAACGTACCATGAACTTCACAGGAAACTTGAATTTTTCTCTGTTTTCTCAAGGAAAAGATTTCTTATTAAACTTTCATTGAAATCAATGAAGGAAGGCTGCTGTTTGATAGGGTAATTTATCCTTGCTGAAAACTTCATTTCAACTGAACGAATAAGCATGTGACACTTGGACTTAGATATATTTTACTGAGACTGTAGTGTCATTTCACTGGATTCTTCTCATACAGAATGCATTAAAATGTGGACTGTTACAATTGGACATACTAAATTACTGTTTTGAACCATTGCCTCAAATAATTTTGCTTTCAATGAGCATATTTCTGAAAAAAAATAGATATTAAATGCAAAGAAGCTTCTTTTGTACTGCTCAGAAACCCTGTGCCCTAAATTGTCATCTGCCACACTGCATCCTTTCCAACATCAACCTGAAAAGGAACTGTCTAGCCAAAATAACTCCAACATGTCTGTTTTCAACAAAAAGATGTCCTGCCTCTCTGCAGATGTTCTCCAAGGACTCTTTAGAAGCTGTTTCTTAAGAAAGGCTGTCCTGAATTGGATAGGGCTTGTTATGGAGGGTCATGAAAAAAATAAACATAAGCTTGTGTTGCTGAACCTTGCAATTAAACAGAATGTTAAAACTTTATGGAATCTTTGTCAGGCAAGTCAGCTGAGAAATGAGTTTAAGGAAGAAAGAAATGTGCTTGTGCACTTCATCCATCCAGATGCTCTTCTCTGATATCCACTCAGGAAGAAGCTAGGATTTAGGCTTTCTCCTGGGGGAACCTGATAGGGATGAAGTGCCCTCTGTGCTGAGACCCCCAGGGACCTGTCCTCCCGGCCAGAACTAAGGAGGTATTTCTAGGAGAAAAATCTACTTGGAAATCCTATGGCCTTACTGATCCACAATACAAACAAATGGAAGGGAGGAAGAAAGGGAAGGGTCCTGGAAAATAATGTGCCTGACAATGTAAACTCTCTCACTTATAAATCTTCTAGGAAGGAATGACACTTCCTTCCATGCCTTTCACTCCAGTCCTCAACCTCTTACAAAGATCTTCAGAGACAGAACTCCCTGTTCCCATTTTTCCTACCAGGCTTCAGCTTGTCTCTTGCTGTATTTAGTGCTTCAGGTTTTCCAGAGAAACTTGGGTTTCCCAGTGCACCATGAAGTGGTTTAAGTATTAAATCTAAATCAGTTCAGTACGGAATCTATAAGGATGAGATGGAAATGTGAGCAATGTCAGGTTTTCAGTAAGATTTCTTGAAGCAGATAAGGTTTATTTTGGGGGACTGTCATGCAGCAAGTATATTCAGAATGTCTTCCATTGTTTCAGCACAAATGCAGGGGGATAAAAATGGATCTATGGATTCACATAAATCAGCCTTGCAATGTGAACCACAAATAGTAAATTATTTGTTACTAGGCACAGGACCAATTAACTGTGTGAACTTGGCAAGATCCAAGTTTCTAAAATAGGTATACTATCTACTTTAAGCAGATTTTATAAATACTTAGTGGATAACATTCAAAAGAGAAATTCAAAAATAGCTGAAATGTACTGCATTAGGATCACTGATTTAATTATGTTACTAAGTTGATAAGAAATACTTAGCATAATTTATTTAAATATCTTTGAAAAGTATCTTGCTATTGTTAAAAATTAAAAACATTGAATAAAAAATGCAGCATACCTTAAAAAGAAGGAGTAATTTCATTTCTAGATGGACCTATTGGCACATGGAAGTGCCCATATGCCTGGGCTTTTTTTTTCAGAAGATGCTCTCTTCTGAATACAGCTTTGTCTTGGACAAATTGTTTGGAATATTGATAAAAGCAAATCTTGCTGAAGAGCTGAATGCTAAAATAGGGGGAAAACTGTATGAAAAATAGCAACAGGAGTAACAGAATAGAGGATTGCAGAAACACACAGTATGAAAGATGGTATGGATGAGATAAACTTTCATTGATCTACCACAATGCTGTATTTTATTTACAAAAATTAGATTCTTGAAAGTGCAAATTAGTGTTGATAAAGCATCTAGATACAAAACAAATACCTAATAAAAAGATTTCTGAGAATTTACTGAAAGCCTGAAGCATCAAGGTGTGTGATACCACTTAAACCAAGTAAAATATAAAATTTGTACTACTTGGAATATTATAATTTTCATACCAGTATTGAATGTTACTCATCTTCAGTGTACTCCTTTGTTCTTTGCAAATGTCACCAAGGACATGAGATTATTCTCAAGAGGAAAGGCTGTACCCATAAGGAATTGATTAGCAATCCAACAATTTCATAATTGCTAGGCCATTTATCTAGACAAGAAAAACAGATCAGCAAAGAATATACCACCCCAAATAGTGTTATTTTATTTCTCAATAAAAAAGGTTCCACTCAATTATTACAGAAAATTTGGATATTCTGATTTTTGTTGGTTTGGTGTTTGCTTGTTTTTCCCCCCTGCAGAACTATGAATAATAAATGGTGACTTGAAAACAACTTTTGAATTCTTATTTAGATAAATTAATTTAAGTATTTCCATTAGTGACTCATGTTTCTCAATAGAAGAAAAATAGGTTGGGAACCTGTTGCTAAGATTATTTTTCTGTGTCAGGAAATATTCCTTTATTTTTTATAAAGAAACCTCAGAAGTGTGCTCCAGGTACATTACTACTGCATTTCATTCTAAATAACCTCTTTTACATTTCTCTACCCCCTATCCCCCCACCAAAGCACAACAACAAAAAAAAGTCAGTATTTTGTGTGTTTAAAGAACACATCATCATTCCCTGCAAGACATCTATGTAAGAATAAGAGCCTCAGGGCAGATTTTGATCTTACTCACACCACCATAAATGAAGTGTCACTTTCTTGACTTCAGCAGATTTACAGTTAACTCTGATCAGAATAAAAATTCTGGTTTGGACTGGGATGACCAGCTGCTGCAGTTCTCCCTGCAGACAATGTCTGAGCACTAGCACAGGTGGCCCAGGGAGGCTGCAGATTCTCCATCCTTGGAGAAACTCCAAGGCATCTGGCCAAGGTCCTGGACAACTTGGCTGGTCCTGCTTGAGCAGAGGGGCTGGATCAGATGACCTCTAGAGGTGCCTTCCAAATTCTGATTCTGTAAAGTCTCCTCATGGATGTTCTGCTCTGTCAGTGCTATCCTGTCATCACAGACAGATTTAAAGCAATTTCACTACTCAGCCCAAATGGAAATGCTTTAAAGGGAAAGGTTCACATTGGTTTCCCATCACCAAGAATGGAAAGAGGGCACTGGAAGTCACACTGAGGTGTGAGACCCAGTCCAGAGGGCTGGAAGAACTAATGGTACTGAAAGTGAATGTGGACTAAGGGAGACAGCAGTGTCTATATCTGGGGTAGGCGGAGTGGGAATGCAGGATAAGCATCCAGATCAAATTCTTTTTTATACTGCCTCCCAGCTGAATAGCTTGTTTATTTCTGTTATCCTAGGCAGCAGAGATATGTACTGATCCATGCTAATTCCCCATAAAAGCTAATATTTCCTGAAGGCTGTGCCTTGAAATGAGGAACAGCTCTTAATGACAGTACCTGTTAACCAATACTGCAGTATAGACTATTGTATTGAACCCACTGAAGTAAAGCTTTAGAGATCAGTAATTTCTTTAACACTTGCCCTTGCTTACATCCTGCCATTTAGCAGTCCTCCTCTTCTAATGTGCAACTCAAATGTGGCCTTGGTCACTGCTGTCCTAATTAGCATGTCATGAAATGTTCTGCTGATCTGGGGGCAAAATGGCAGAATCGAGGGATCTAAAGCCCAGGCAACAACGTGGTTAAGGTCTTTTTTTATGTGGGTAGAGCAAGATAATGCTGATAAATTAAATCTAAATCTCAGAGAAAAAGACACATGCCAGAAAAGGTTTTTGAAATGCTGTCTCCCATGATGAAAGTATGGAAAAAGGAGCTACATGTAAACATTAAAGTTCCCAAGACATATCTTGCCCTGTCCCAGCTCCCCTTCCCTTGGTCATACAAACAGCTGTGCAGAGGAAAGAAAAGTAAAAAAAGAAGGGGGGAAATTAATCAAAGAAACTCAGAAAAGTGAGGACATTCCCATAAGCTTCTGCTTTTATCCCTGGAGACACATTCTCAGCCATTCATCCATCCAAGTATTAAAAGAATTTTCTTTAATGCTTTGCTATTTACAGTCAGCTTTTCTATCATAATTTGGGCTTCTTACTTGTTTTCGCAGCACAAAACCACAGCAAGGTTTATGCTGGTCTTACAATTGACCTACCCTCTTTGAACATGCCAGACAACAGGAAACTGGTTTCTTTGGAAACAGGAGCTACGTTAAATCCTTTAGTGTTTGTATTCATTTCAAGCTGTTCACACACATGTAACAATAAGGCACCAGACCTTTAGCACTTGATTCAACTTCTCCAGGCATGGTAATTAAGGGGAACACCACAGTGACACCCCTGGCTGGTAAAACAAATTGGTGCAATTTGAATAGGAACAAAGCAAAAATCCCATCATCTAAACTACTTTTTCTATGTATGAGGGTTCGTGGTCATAACAATACAGAAAGCATCAGAAACAATCTGGGTGGCATTTGTGCAATGTGGAGATGTTACATCATCTTTCTGAAGATATAGAGACAGCATGGCCACATATATTGATAGCTGATTTATGGAGAAGAACACATTAGTCACTGATGGGACTAATAAAACTAGTTTAAAAATACTCAAGCCAAATGGAAGACTTCCTAATTTCCCATTAATTCTGTTTTTGACTTTTAAAGACTGCAGCTGGACACTGACAGTCTGTCTTGGATAAAGCTGAGACAGGTGAAGGTGATACCAGTACTTCCAGTCCACTTTGTGCTCTGAAAGCAGTTCCTGTTCTCAAAATTGTTGTGTCAGAAGAAACATATACTGGATTCCCAGGCACTGCCATTCACAGGGTGGTATTAACATAAATCCCAGCTTAAGGTGCTTTAAGACAAATTATAGGACTGTGAATAGCAGGGACTGAGGAATCAGCACAAGAATATTGCTCCTGCTTCAATTACTGCTGGAACTATAACCTTTAACAAAGTTGTGGGCAGAAAGCAAAGATAGAAATATCTTATTTTATGTCTCCTAAATTTAAACCCCCCTATCTCTCAGAGCTCAGTTTCCTCGCTTCCTCAGAATTTTCAGCAGACAGAAAGTTTTCTGACTTTGCTGACATTTTCCACAAAATTCCACGACATTTAGATGTGCATAAATCAAATTGTTCCTGAGTTTTCTTTGCTCAAGAATGTGTACATATTCTTCATGGTGCCTTCACAGTTACATTAGAACAGCAGGACTGTGAACAGCAGATAAAAAAATAGATAATGAAAAATTGTTCCCCATGCTTTCCCATTGAGAGATTCCAGTAGGCAAGGAAAGTTAGAGATTTTGAATACACCTGGCAGAAACAACCATATTTCAATCAGTGAAGACAAAACCAAAGCATTTAGTAATGAGATATTTTAATCATGATGACAGAAGTGGATTTTATGAGGAAGTAGCAATTATTTAGGTATTGAGATACAAGGGTGGAGAGGGATGACAACTAAGGAGAAAACAGGAAAATAATCAGAAGTTATGTCCACACATCTGATACAGAGACAGACATTATTCAGACACAGACATACATTCATGCAGATATTTATACAAAGTTATAAACAACCATGGTTCTGAATTTGCAGGTGAATACTGCTTAAGATTTAACTTTTTTTTGTAGTAATACTGTCTAGGTTTTTATTTCAGGGTAGAATTCTGTTAAAATAGATGAAAACTTCAGAAAAATAGGACCTGGTTAAGGGACATTGACATGAGAATGCCTGGCAAGAGGAAACAATCACTCATCCTTATAAGAAGAGATAACAGAATCAGCTCAAATTGGCTTTGCTTGCTAGCTTTTCTGAGCATTTGAAAATCTCTTGATGAACCAGAGTGAAATCTGCTATAGACCTAAAAGTATGTATATTTATCATTAATTGTTAAAGGAATATGAATTGGTCTAATTAAAATATGTTCAAAAGGTTCTTGAGTTTTTGAGGTAAAAGTGAGGCAGTTACCTTACTGAAGTAGAAAAGATTGGAACTAGGATAACAGTTGGCAAGACTACTAGTTTAGAGTGATATTTTCTTGAGCCATGGCCAGATTATAGACGGTTTTAGCATTGCCAGTAGGTTGCCAGCATTGAAGGAGGTGTTGACAATCACAGCTGATTGGAGTCTCAGTTACTTTTCACCATTTTTTCACTAACTAAGAAATCACTGGCAGTTCCTCCACTGCTTTCAGGGCATATGTTTGCAAAATGTCTCAATATAGTCAAAGCACAGGTACAAATCTGAAATGAGGCAGTGGTTTTGGGACTCAAAAATGCTAATGACAATTGGGCAAGAAAGTCAGGTATGTCCATAGAAAAAATGCACTGCTCTGCAAAACTACCTCTGACATGAGCTACTGTGGTGTAGCTACCACAGAGCAGAAAGTTCTGTCCCTCTGGTTCTTGGGGACAGGGTTTATTTGTCAGTGCTAAATTCCTTTCTTACTAGGACAAAAGGCAGAGCATTAAGTCCGACTGAAAAATCTCTTTGCCTGATTTCCTCCACTATAAAAGACTGAAACCCTTGCTACCACAAAGGATCTTTACAAAGAACCAGGAAAGATTTGGAGGTGTCCAACGCCGGTCATGGCACATGTTTGAGAAAGAGAGATAAACCTCAGTAATTAATGGTGTCTTTCCTTGGTGAACTCCAGGGGGGAGGCAGGAATTTTATACAAGAATGTTCCTGTATCCTGAGGCTTTATTGTTGCAGTGTGACTACATCTAGGGAGGTTCTCCCAGGCAGCCACAGGGAAAGGATCATGACAGCATTTTTCTACTGTATCTTTCTTAATGCAAGGACTCCAGAGTTTCTTCAAGAGAAGAAGGCCTTTAGTCAGACCAGCTCCTACCAAAAGAGAAATTGCTTATGTCCTCAAATCCAGTTGCCTCCTGCTGAATTTCACCCTGCAAATAACCCTGAACTTCAAGGGATCAAAGCTTCAGATGAAAGCTAGCAAGTTCTTGACCCTTATATTGGAAGCTCATTTCAGATCCTCATTATTTGAATAATTAAAACCTCCTTCTAAGTCCTTTTAATCCTCTGACTAAATTTCATTCTTCGTAAGTGTCAGCAGCAACTCCTATCAGTGCTTAGACAAGGCAAGAATTCAAGGAGCATGATGCTTCCAACACAATTACCTGGAAAAATTCTTGAGGTGAGCAAAGCTGGAGTATTTCCTTTGCTTTAAGGACATACAAGTTAGTTGGGGATAATCTATGCCATAGGTGCTCACCAAATACTATTTTATACTATGCACCGAACTCCCTGGTTCATTTTCTGCTACTTATGAGACCTGTCTTCCTTAATTCACTCACTCTTCTCCTTTACAGCCTGTTAATTTTATAAGCACAATTTTATTAATGTACTCCTGTCAATAAACTGGAAGGTTGACTTGTCTTTGAACAATGATTACTTGACATTAATGACAATATGTACTGGGTTTTTTCTCTTCTTTGTGTCAGATGGCACCATAGTTTACCATCATGGTCCAGAATATTGTAAGGATTATGCTTTGCACATCTTTTACAAATGAGCTCACATTTTTGGGGGATTTAGGAGCTAAATCTAGGAAGACATTTAAAGACAAAGCCCAAAAAGGTTGGGGAACATATCGCAAACATGATCAGTCTTGAGTTATGGGGAACTGCAACACATAGAAGATAATTTTCACTGTTTTAGATAATGATTAGATATTAACAGGAACTGAAATATCTTAATTGAGTTACTACTACAAAGAAAGGTAATCTTAAAATTTTCAGCCTCTGGGTGACTTTATCCACAGTTAATAAAACAAAAAAATCACTAATGATGAAGAAGAAATAATTAGTTTTTAATAACACATTCAGCAGTTAAATAGGATGCAATGACAACACCTTGTGTGCAGAAGTCTGTATCAGCACACAGATTCTGCTCATACAAGATGTTTTATGAATAGAGTTTAAAAAGATCATTACTAAATCATAGAGCTCTGAAGAAGGCAGAATATGATGTTTATTTTTTCATTATTGCTTGTATTTCTGAAATAAAAAAGATCATGCATGTCCAGAAAGATATGAAATTGGATTATTTAATTTCTCCAAAAGTATCATCCTTGAATTTATTCTCTAAGATAAAAAGCAAATTGTTGTTTTATGTTTGCTTTTTATTCTGTAGTAAACTGATCCCTCTTTAATATATCTTGTACCTATAGTGTCCTTCTGAAAGGACATGGACTATATTCTTCAATGTTATATAAGAGTACACAAAGTTTTTGAAATTTACCGGAATGGGAATCATTAAAAATGTGTCCTTGAAATGTGATCAGGAGGTAGAAATGGATATTTTTAAAAACTAATCAAAATTCTATATCTTTGTATGACACTTCTTCTCATAAAAATTAAGACTGAATTATTTCTGCAGTAGAAACTATGCCAGATGTTTCCAGTACTATTTGTTCTCAGCTTACTGAGTTTGTGAGATTTTAATAAACCACAAAAGAGACATTTCTACTCCACACCCCAAGAACTCCACATGCAAAACAAAATAACTACAAAACAAGACATTTTGAAAACGGAAATGAAAACCAGGGTGAGATTTGCTGTATCCTCCTTTTCATGAAACAAATTTGATGAGAAGTTTGCATTTGTTCTGAGAAATGCAGCTGTGCTTTGAAAGAGAAGTCTGTCACTGATTCCTGCAGTGCCCATGACTGGCAAAGTGTCAGAGGCTTTCATGCCTTCTCCCATGTTTGATCCTGATGCAAATGCTGAATTCTGCAGCCCTTGAATAGCCTCAGTACTTTAATGGTATATGTAGGGTCAAGCTCATGGATGGATCCTTGTGGGATTGCATATTTTTGCACTATTGATATTTCATCTGAGACATGGGAGATGCTAACTGCCAGCTTTGCAGTATTCCCAGGGTGGCCATACTAATATCAGTTTGCATATTTGAACTTGCAAAGTAGCTATGGCAAAAAACCTTACATGCAAACAATCCCAGCAAGGAATTAAAATTCCAGTCCTGTGCAGCAAACATTGTCCAGCAGCTCTATGGATTTTAGTCTATGTAACAAAAAATCCTTTACTTATTAAATCTCAACAAAACACAAAACCATTACTTTTGTGTTCCTTCTTTTACTCTTCCATTCATTTCACAGTGTATATAAGAACTCCCTGCAAAACTTATAAGCAAAGAATTTAATTTTCTTAAGAGAAATACTATAAAACAATCCTTCACAGGCAGTAATACAAGTAGAAATTATTTAGATTTTTAAAATTGCCTTAATAACTATCAGCCATTATAAAATCAGACATTTAAGATTCAGAATCAATTAAAATATAGTGTAAATATGGAATAATATAGAACAGATTTAAATTTATTTAATTATCAATCATTTCCTTTTCTTATTTATCTGCTTCAGCTGGCTTTTGCTCAGAAGCCTGCATAAAAACCACAGTGGCAATTCCAGCAGAAGTCTCATGAACCCTCCAGTCAAGACTTGAACTGGTCACTGGCATTCATTCAGTTCACCTTTGAAGTTTGAGGCATGTACAGCAAACTCACACAAAGCTCAGAGGGTGTCTGGAGGCCAGAAAGCTAAATACACATCTTCCAGGCTGATTTCCAGGGGAGAACCTGTTATTTCCTGTAATTGTCCCCCAAACCTCTCTGCACTGACTCTGCTGCACTGCCCTGCCTCCCTGAAATGAATGAGCTCTGTTCCTGGTAATTATGCAGCCCTTCAATCCACTCACTCCTAACTTTCCTTTCCACTGTGCTATATTTGACACAAAATGTTTAATCAGGTTCATTTATCATGACTGGAACAGCCTGACTCATTCCCCATTTATAATTAGAAAGGATTTCATCTAATAAATGTTGAGTGCTCTCAGCTACCAAAGTCAGTGAATGAAGAATTTGCTCATCACCATGCAAGACCAAGGGTACCTAAATCTGTTTTATATGGAATTAGAAGATTCCCAGATTTCTTCAGAAAATTTTCAAAATTTGAGGCAGTAAAATGTTACTTAGTTCTTTGTAAAAGGCCCCAGCCTGGAAATATGGAGGTAGCAGGTAATTACTCACCTTTCTGCCTTGGTCAGTCTCTACATAAAATGGTGGCAGTGAGGGCTTTCTTCCTTTGTTAACTACTTCCAGGGAAGCCTAACTACTCATTCTATATCTGTAGAATATTTAATAACAATTTATTTCCTAATCAGCTAATATCTTAAACTCATAAGAAGAAAACTGTAATAATAAATTTAATGCAAACAACATAAAACAACTTATATTAAAATCACCTAACCTGTGGCCCAAAGGTCAAAGTAAAGCAATGAGGGATTTAAATGTTTGAAGGTACTGACACATTGACACCTGTCCTTCTTTATGTCTGCAGTCTAAAGCCACTTTGCATTTTTGTACTTTTTATGGTGCTGTGTTTGCCCTATATAGTAACACTGAGCAGTGCTGACTGCTTTAACCCAACTGAGAAAAGGTAGACCATAAACCATTGCCAATTAATTTAAACACTGCATGGTCAGCCTTGAAAAAACATGCCATGATTCACTAAAATGGAGAATCCTCATCAGTTCTCATTGTAAAAGAGGAGAAAGAGAACTAGAGTGGAAAAATAAAATCATAAAAGGATAAAGCAAGGAACAATGGGTGAATAATAATGAATAAAATGTCTCCACTGCTGTATTCTCTCTGCCTGAAGGCCTTTACTGGGGAGGGAAAGAACTTGAAATGCGTGTGCTAAATTTTGAAGCAGTGTAAATTAGAATTTGACAGCTAAAGCTGGCTAAACGAGCTGAACCTCTATGCTGGTAGGTATTTAACATATAAGGGGCCATAACTTTAGCAATGAATCTTATAAAACAGGAAGCACTCAGTAAGAATTCATATAATGAAAAGACAAATTTATAGAATATGAATACCTAGGAAGACAATAAAAATGAAGTACATATGCTAGGAGGGAAAATTCTTCCTGCTAAGATATTCATTTTTTGGATACTTTTAAGGAGTTTAGGCACTTCCTGGAATATGACTGCTTTACTAAATACCAATTCATTATTTAACTTTGGTATTTGATCTAACTTAATGCATCAGTTAAATGCTTAAAGCTAGGCAGGGGGAATATACTTAATTCATATTACTTAACATTTCAAACATGTTAAGGTAAAAATAAATAACAAATATCCTGTTGTAAAAAGATGACTGATCTTCATAGAATATACAATAGTTTGGGTCAGAAGGAACATTTGAAGGTCATCTAGTCCCCTGCACAATAACCAGGGAAAACTTCAACTACATCAGGTTGCTGAGAGCCCCATCCAACTTGGCCTGGAATGTTTCCAGCAGTGGGACATCTACCACCTCTCAGGCCAAATTGAGTCAGCATTTCACAACACTCACTGTAAAATAGTTCTTCCTTTTTTCAAACCTGATCCTACCTTATTTCAGTTTAAAATCATTAACCCTTATCCTATCACAACAGGCTCTGCTAAAACATCTATCCCCATCCTTCTAGTAGGAAGAAACCAACCTTGCTGTGGTTTCACTCCAGATGGCAACTAAGTACCACACAGCTGTTTATTCACTCCCCCCCAGACCCCATGGGATGAGGATGAGAATCAGGAAAAGGTAAAACCCATGGCTTGAGATAAGAACAGTTTAATAACTGAAATAAATTAAAATATAATAATAAGTGTCAGTAGTATTAGTAATGAAAAGAGAGATAACAAAGAGAGAAGAACAAAACCTAAGAAAAAAAAATGACACACAGATGTGTTCAAACCCTTCCAGCCAGCTCCACACAGTTTATATACTTGGCATGGTATGGTTGGTGTAGTTCTGTGCTATGTAATATTCCTTTGGCCAGTTGGGGTCAGCTGTCCTGGCCATGCTCTCTCTGGGTTTCTTGTGCTCCTGCACACTTGGCACAGCCTAAGAAATTAAAAAGTCCTTGACTTAGAACAAACAGTACTGAGCAACAACTAAACCCATCAGTGCTTTATCAAAATTATTTTCATACAAAATGTAAAACAGAGCACTGTGACAGCTACTAGGCAGAAAATTAACTATTCCACCCAAAATTAAGAGTTCAGTGTTGAAATGGCACAATAAGGTCTCCCTGGAGCCTTCTCTACCCCAGGGGAATCAGCCACAACAGTGTCAGCCTATCCTCATAGGAGAGGTGCTCCAGACTCCTGATCCCTTTTGTGAACCTCCTCTGGAAGACAGAAAGGTGCGGGGGAGTAAATTTGGACCCATTCCAAAAGGTCCATGTCTTTCCTCTGCTGAGGACTCCAGAGCTGGGTGCAGCACTCCAGGAAAAGTTGTACCAGGGAGTAGCAGAGGGGCAGAATCCCCTCTCTCAACCTGCTGCCCATGCTGCTTTTGATGCAGCCCAAGACAGGGCTGGCTTCCTGGCTGTGAGTTCACATTGCTGCCTCGTGTCCTTTCAATCCACCAGTACTCCCAAGTCCTTCTCTTTAGGGCTGGTCTCAATCCTTTCATCCCCCACCCTGTATTGGTACCAGGAGTTGCCCTGGCTCAGGGGCAGACCAGCACTCAGCCTTGTTCCACACCACAAAGTTCCCACTGGCCATTCCTCAAGCTTGTCCAGGTGCCTCCCTTTGTTCAGGTTTGTCAGCTGTTCCACTCATCATGGTGTCATTTGCAGATGTCTATGTCATTGATGAAGATATTAAATGTACTGGTGCCAGTATGGACTCCTGAGGGACACCCCTTGCCACCAGTGTCCATTGGGACATGGAGCCATTGACCACCACCCACTGGGCACAACCACTCAACCATTTCCACTGAACTTACCAAGTCCTTATCCCTCCAGTTCTGAGAGAAGGATGTGGAGGACTGTGTCAAAGGCCTTACAGAAGTCCAGATAGAATAGAGAGCTCTTCCCTTGTTCACTGATGTAGTTAAAGATATTATTTAAGTCTGCTATTCAACCAATTTATTTTATAAATGTAATGCAATATTAGAGACTTATTTTCACTGTCGGGTATTCTGACAAGGCAATTATACCCTGCTCTTAAGTTGATGCAGTTATGTCCCCCACTTTAACTGACTCTCTGACCATAATAACTTCTTCCCCACCTATGGCTTCTTACAGATTCTTGATCTTCACTTCAAAAGATCAGTGTTTCATTATTGCCTCCACCCAGGACAATTATCTATCCATTTCTGACTTCACTTCTCCCACTTTTTCCTCCCTTTGCTTTTTTTCCAACTATTATGCATTGAACACATTTCCTGCCCTCCTTCACTGCTGGCCCTTGTCTCACCAAAGTCAGACAAATCTCTCTTCTAACTCTCAGTACAGATCTTTCATGCCTATTGCACTGAATTCAGGAGGCAAAGAACAGAATTAAAACCCAACAGCTAGACAGGTCATGGTGTCTGGCAACCATTGTGCTACTTCCCAGCTCAGTGCTGCCCTGTGTTTGAGCAGTGATTTCCACGAGTGACACCACCCCAAAGGGCCAACTTAATCTCACTCATCCCATCCTATGGAATGCAGGAGCACACAGCTGTTCCCAGGCTCTGCAGTGCTGCCCTGCCTTGACCCCTGTCCCAGGAGNCGTAGTTTTCAATAATTAAAGCCATCATTTAAAAAAAATGTCACCAAATCTGCATGACTGGCAAAACATGGGATTTGGAAATGATCAGATTACAACAGATTTGGCCATATTTAAATTTAAACATAGGTTTTCAGACACCTGAACATGCAGGAATACTNCGGTCAGCAAAGATGGGGACCAAGAAGGCTTCTTTCTGCCACCCCAAATCTTTTAACACAGAGTAAAACACAATAAAAATTTGCCTCTGTATCCTGCATACAGTTGCTGCAAAGCAGATTATTCAAGAAGAGTATAGAATAGCTATCTAAATATTTCATTTTAGTAGAGTAAAATAACCCATGCAATTCATAATTAATACAATTATGAATTATATACTGTAGGTCATTCCAGTTGACAAAGAAGATTTTCAATAATTAATGACAACAAATCTATGTATAGCCATTAGAGCACACAAATTAGCCCTTCATTTGAATGTGCTGCTCAGCTTTATAAAGCTATGCAAAGCATTTGTAAAGAAACGGAAGTATAAAAACTTGCAGATTTTCCTTTGCAATGAGTACCAAACAAGCAGAGAGTAGAATTATAAGTGAGAGCAGTGACATATTCTAATGGATTTGTCATCAGGAGATAATGCAATGCCATTAACTCATCTCATTTCAGATTCTAGCAACTGCATGTCATGGTAGGTAACACAAGCTGCCTCAAGATCTCAGAAAAAAAATCCAGAAGGAGAAAAAGAATTTGCAAGACTATGGCTCATGGGTATATCTCACCCATGGTCAGCAATGCCTATTTTAACTTTGTTGGATTTCATGATTAATGAGCATCATATTAAAGAATGAATAACTCGACTCACTGTCCTCTCAACTCTATTGAGAATGAGTAGGATTAGCTGAATACCATTATTTTTGTATAATAAATACGCACCAGGAGGAAAGAATGCTGATTTCTAAATGTAGAAACTCAAAACTGTCAGAATTACAACAAAACAAAAAATAAATTGCCTTTCATACAGCCTACACAATCTCCACTTTAAGTTGCATCTAATAAAAGCAGTTCTGACAAACATTTAAAGAAAAGAATAGCTGAATTCATAGATATTTTCACTAAAATCAATAGTATTAAGCACAGGTAAAGATCTGCTCTTCACACAATAAAATTAAAGATAATTTCCTTTTTAGTATTTGCCTTAATGGCATTATTATTCATTTAACATAAGTAGTACAACAGTCTAGACCATAAATACGTTCATAACATTGATTAAAACTTAAGCTACTATAAATGTTCTCCATAGAAATTTATAACAATTTACAACAGCTAAAGACCTTCCCCACTGATGCCTCTACTATATGTTTGTCTCTTAAATAACAGATGTACTTATCCAATGTACTGGAATGACTTGCAGCAATTCTAGTATATTGGATCTCAGTTCATTTCAGTTTATTAAATGATAAATATAGGCTCTATATATTTCTTTATTTACTGTGTAGATGTGTTAAAATCAGCATTAGAAAATAAAGGTTAATGGCATTACAAGTGGAAAAGATGTCAGTGTCTTAGTCTGGGTTTTCAAACAGAAAACTCCCATGTAGATGATTCTCCTGACTTCCAGATGAGGTTCAGTTATAAAATAAATCCAGCTTTAGGGTTCCTAGTACCAGATTAAAGATGTCATAACCATATGACACAGAGTTCTGATCCTGTTCTAACACACATTTTCCCTTCAAACGTGTCAAAATATTTCTGATAGCTTAATTATAATGGGACATCCTTCTTTTTCTCCCCAGATTAGGCATTGGCAGTCCAGGTATTTTTCTGCAAGTCTAACACATTTTAAAAGCAGCATAAACTTAATACTGCTTGCTCTTGCTAACTCAGCATAAATGCAGTTTTGTAGCTCCTCTGGATCAAATGTGAGTTGTCAAATGATTGAAAAAGCACAAATCTGACAGCAGGAAGCGAGTGACTCTTCCTTTAAAACCCTCATGAACCATCTTAAACTGTGGACTTGAACCATCCCAGTCATCTCCACTGAGTTACTGACACCAAGTGCCAGCAGGCTGAGGCCTTACTGCATAAACAATGGACAGTCTTAAACAGAAAGAAAAAGGAAGGAAGGAAGGAATTCGGAAGGAAGGAAGGAATTCGGAAGGAAGGAAGGAATTCGGAAGGAATTCGGAAGGAAGGAAGGAAGGAAGGAAGGAAGGAAGGAAGGAAGGAAGGAAGGAAGGAAGGAAGGAAGGAAGGAAAACGTAGTTTTCAATAATTAAAGCCATCATTTAAAAAAAATGTCACCAAATCTGCATGACTGGCAAAACATGGGATTTGGAAATGATCAGATTACAACAGATTTGGCCATATTTAAATTTAAACATAGGTTTTCAGACACCTGAACATGCAGGAATACTAAATTGAGCCTTGATTTCAGTGTTTTTATCATAACTCTGACTCAGTTTTTCCAATGTCTCAAAATTTTGGCACTAGCGATTTTAAAACAGTAAAATGAAGCTCATTAGAATAAAAAAGTCTTCGAGTTTCCATTCCCATTTTAAATTTTACTCATTTCATACCAATGCAATAAGGTGAATATTGCTGAAAATCAACTTGATAAATTGTGTTCATTTTTAATTAATTAATACTTGGTTAAACATGGATATCTGAAGGCACAAATATGGATCTGCATGTTAGCTGCTAATTATTGAAATCAGTCACTAGTGAAAGCAGATCTGCAGAAACCTTTTCAGCATATTTTTCTAACACAATTTTCTTGGTTTTATTTGTAAATGTCTTTTTTAGATTCAGTACGAAGCACAGTAACTTGATACCAATGTGCAGGTCAAATAACAGCATGACAAGAAGTTATCACCTTTCTCAGACATTTTTCACATTCCAAGAACTCATCTGGGCTGCAGAACTTACCTGTTCTTTGGAAGTGGTCTATCAGGGCTGACATAGAGAACAGTGTATAAAAACCCAGACCCACCTAAAGCGTAGGTGTGTCTCAAGCCTGGATAAGGATATAATTCTGTGCACAAAAACACAGATGCAGAAAGTTTTGGAAGAAAGTTTGAGATCTGTGTAACTCAAGCCCCGCAGCCACCAAGACACAAACAGCCACTCCCAGTATCAAACTTTGGCATCTGGCATCCAGGCAAGGTCAACCCAGCACAGCTGCTCAAGGAAAACCACTGTGGGCTAAAAAGTTGTTCCTTTTCCTTTTCTGTCCAACAGAGGCAGCTAACACAAGGAAGAAAATACCAAAGTTTTTCTTTACAGGCATCTGAAGAACAGGAAAGGGAAGTCTTGAGCTTGCAGTGGGGATGTAGGAAATGGCTTATGCTGGAAAAGCTGAAAGGTAACTGGCCAAAGGGCACAGAGAAACTTTATGTCACTGTTTGAAGTGCCCTGTCTCCTGCACAACTACATGAAACTTTTAACTCTAACTCATGCAACTGACACAAAAATTGTCAGACTTTTCCAAACACTATGTGCCTACCATTCAATCAGGTATTTTTAGCTGGAAATAAGATTGGTGGTATGTGGAACCTCTTTCATACCCTTTGCCTGTGTTTTATTTAATGTCAC
>VWYE01004924.1:37362-99028 GCA_013398995.1 Alaudala cheleensis | reverse complement strand
GTTCAGCTGACTATCAACCAGCACACCCAGGTCTCTTTCCACCTGAGCACTGTCCAGCCACACCATCCCCAGCACATAACATTGCAGGAGTTTACTGTGGCCAAAATGCAGAACTCAGCACTTGGACTTGTTAAACTTCATCCTATTGGACTCTGCCCATCCATCCAACTGTTCCAGCTCTCTCTGCAGAGCCCTCCTACCTTCCAACAGATCAACAAACGCTCCCAGCTTAGTGTCATCTGCAAATTTACTAATGAAAGACTCAATACCCTCATCCACGTCATCAATAAAAATCTTGAGGTTATGCTTGCAGGAATAGTCCAGCTGGCTGTAACAGACAGGCATTTGTTTCTTTTGTGAAATCCTCATGTCATACGGCTTCAGGTCCTTTTAGGAAACCAAATACTGTCACACACATGCTAAAGTCATGCACATGTACTCCTGTCCTCTTGAACACCCACAGCAGCACCTACTCAAACAGACATAGACAGCTCCAGCTGCACCAAAATGAGCTACAGGCTGGCACTGAACCATCAGAGAAGCTTTCAGAAGTCTGTACTATCACTAATTTTGGTTTTTCAAAGGCGAATGCACTCTGATTAGAGTCTTCTTCTGTGCATAATATGTTTTAAATAAAACACATATCTTTGCAGTTTCTGCAGCTGGAAATTATAACAGGGGAATCATTAGCACCACTTTTAGTGTACAGAATGTTCTATTATGAAGTATAAATATAACCTACACCTTTGATACTGTATGCCATACATCACTTTTTACATTAATTTTTTTAATAGACTATCTGTCACTTTGTGAGAACTGGGAGACATAGATTTATGAATTGATAACAGATCACAGAGTATTTTTCTTCTAGGGTAGCACTGGAAAATCACTTCTATTCATAGCCTGCATGAAAGGAATTGGTGACCTCAATAAGTTACTGAAAAATCTATCCAGTGCTGAAAAGTCACTACTGCATCTATTATTATAATTATCCTCACCATTACAACACACCAGCATTGGCACATAAAGAGATTTGTAGAGCGTGCTCTAAAGCCAGTAAAGGAAATATAACAACATGACAATGCTGATTTGTTCTCTGTACCATATTGACAACCAGTATTTACACATGGTGGCCACATTTTTCAAAAGTAAGCACCAAAGGAAGGCACCTTAGTCTGCATTCACATTTTTCTAGAATTCTGAGCATTTTCCAACAACAGAATCTGAAAAAATTTAGTATATGCAAAAATCAGGGGTTCATTCAGGAAGGACTACTGATATTTCATTTGAAATATCTATTTCTGAATGGTCAGAATGTTTCAGTATCTTTTACTTCAGATTTTCATTTTTTTTAAAGAAAGGAAGTTTCTGAAAATAAAAATGTGTACAGTATAAATCATATCTCCAGTAATACCATGGAAGGTGAGCTGTACCCTGTATTTCACTGCAGTGTTATCTACTTTGAGGCATTATTTAGCTCAGTTTCTCAGGTATTTAGCTTGACTTTTATTTTCTAACAGAAAATAGCAACAAAGCAAATTCCCAAAGTTATAGATATTCCCAAAGGTTCTTAATGAAAGGAATAACTTTGTGAAAACGGACCTGACATTGTAGTGTTGCAGTCTTTAAATCCGTAACACAGATCAACTTTCCAACAAACTGCTACTAGCAGTGGCAAGAAATTTTCTTCAGAGAGGGAAATGCAAAGTGGGTGTATAAGGATAAATTAACTGTCTAAAGTAAAGTTAGTCTCTCATTTACTTTCTATATATAGCTACACCCATTTCAGTATGGATATGATGATGATATAGAAGAACTGTACCAAAGCATGGATAAGACAAGAGAAGTCACTGCCTTGGAGTTATGAATCCAGCATGACTACAGAGTGAGGAAAAGGACAACAGGAACACATACAGGAGGATATGGGAGGATACATCACACAGATCAGAGTTCCATGAGAAAATATGTGGTCAACACTGTTTCCAACTTTCTCTCTGCAGCAACTGTGGATCAATTGGAAAAAATCCTGATTCCAGGAATTAGGAGAGGCTGTGCAATTACAGTGCAGATCATCCCCTTTAGCTGGAAATGTCCATGTAAAGAAAAAAATAATCTAAAGCTTTTCAAAGAACACTGGAATATTCCTATTTTTCTACCTTTTCTGAGGGCAAATGCACAGAAAATAACTTGAACTAAAATAATATGTAGTATCTTTTTCATCTCATTATGCAATCACCACCTAAAGTACACTAGAATAATAAAGAAGAAATCTACATTATTTTAATGTCATCTTCTTGTGTGCGCAGCTCTGCACACTCACTGTGTACAGCAGAAAAAAAGATTATTTTTGAGTGTGTCCTAAACCAGCATCAATTTAGAACTGCACATTCATAGGATGTATAATTTTACTTTCCTCACGTGTTTGCAAATGGAAGCAAAAGAAACATACCAAAGATGAAAATGTGATTCACTAAAACCAGATGCTGGTCTTAAAGAGCTCACAATTTACACAGTAGGTCTTGCAGGCAGTGAAGGCTATAATCTACTTCTGGATCTTGGGAAAGGAATAAAAATCAAGGTCTCTGGAAAGTGAGCTTCACATCTTTGGAATGTATTTTCCAATTTTAACAAGCTCAAATTCACTGCAGAAAATACACCAGGGCAGCACAAGTTTTCATACAGTGAAAATATGAACAAAATAGAAAAACTAGTATGTTAGATTATTGATGTGGTTGAATCTGCATTAAAAGATAGTTTCTCTGAAGCTGGGGAAAAAAAGGCATGTTTCAGTCCATTTGTGCTTTAAAACAGAGTACTCAGGAGCTAATAATACAATGTGCTACTGCAGTTCCTACAGTCAGATTATGACTTCCCCTTACGCATGGCTGAGCTGTTTCTCTCACTAGTACTTCTCCACAAACAAAGATGGATGGCTTGGAAAGACACTGGGCTTTGTGTTTATCTCAGATGAGTGTAAATCAGGAAAAACTACAGCAAAGTCAATGGGATTATTGTACTGTAAAATGGATGTGAGAGCAGGACACAGCTTCCTGCCTGCAACACACAAAGCGGCATTTTAATGCCACACTTTTAATTCAGCAATCCCTTTTGCTAATCTGGGATCATTTAAAGATGTTTTTTTTTTTGCCTCCCCTCCCCCAAGTGTGAGTGTGTGACACCTTACTTCCTTGTTTTAAATGCCCCAAAGTCTGATCTAGCATTACTGAAGCTTCATTAGCTCATCATCTGCCACTGAGCAAACCTCAGCCTGCGAGGTGCCCCCAGCCTGGCCCCGGGGCCCCGTGCTCCCACTGGCATTCCAGATGTGGCCTAACACAGCATCAGCAACGCACAAAAATGCTCCTGTGCCCCGTCCCCTGCACAGCAGCAGGGTCAGGGAGTGGCAGAGGACCCTGCCATGTCCTGGATGTCCACACACCTGGATGTATTCATATGATGTGCTGGGCTTACAGGGTCTGCGGGAGGAAGGAACAGTGCGGGGATTTTAGTGAAGAGCACGGAGTGGCAAGAGGGCAATGACACAACTGGCATTTCAAGTGCAGTGAACAAGGAAAAATTGCATTTTCTTACTAATGACATTATAAGGAAAGGAAACAGGCAAGAGAGGGAAAGAAAAGGGCATATTTCTGCCTGGTTTTGAGCTTCCAGAAGAGGCCCCTCCATGTAAAGATGTGGCACAGAAGAGAAAGGACAATTGTATTTTCTGCTAATTAGCCTTCGTGTCCACTGTTCTGCTGCCTGCAGCACTGGGATGGGCTGGCACCAGGAATGCATCCTCATCTTTAAATCATCTTTAAATCAAGATACAAAACATTTCATAAAGACACGCTCAAATTCTACCAGAGGTTCTTAGGGCTAATAAGGTTTGCTGCTACAGTTAGGAAAAAATAATTCCCTCTGCTTTAGGGATTATCAGGTGAAATTCTGTGTTTAAAGGAATGCATAATGTTGGACTAGACCAGAATGGTCCTTCCTAGCTATACTATCTATGCAACTATGTCTCATGACCTGTCTAAACACCAATAATGAATTTTCCTAATTAGGATGAATTGATAAAACTTTTAAAACAGGAATTATTTAGAGTCTTTGAAAAATAAAACAAATATTAGAAAGCATCCCATTTTAAAATCAGTAGGACAATGTCTATTGAAGATTGCTGCTTGAAGTTCTCAAAGTAGAGAAGATATTTAAACAAAACCCCAAAGAAAATATATATATATGACATTATAAGTTATTTTTATGCTAACATCCCATTTTGGTAGCCATGGCACAGGCTTTCCAAGGGAATTCTACCATAACTTTAAAGGAATTGTACCTTCTGCAGTACTAAAGAAAATGTTTACTGATACCAAACTTGCATTGATCTATGCAGTCATCTGAAAAGGAAGAATGGTTTGTAAATAGGGTGGGTTAGGGTGGGATAAGATGGATAGATTAGGAAATAAATGGAATTGATAAAAGATGCTACCAATTTGGGCCCATTTCTGCCATTTGATGCTGTGCACACAGGACTTTCAGCCCTGTCATAATCCAATTTTAAAATGCAAAACCTTAAGATTGGAATATATTCCCGGTCAGACAGAAAATCTGGGCAATACTGAAGGCTGAACATAGTGCTCCAAGTTCTGCACCTGTATCCCTATTCCCAACAGGTTGATTTCTAGAAATACATTGTAGTGGAACAATCTCCTGTGTTAAATACAATTCTGAATTTTGCATGACACTTCAGAAATCACAGTGTTTCAGCGGAGGTCTTGCAGTATCATGATACTGCAATGGACTTTCTTGTAAAGTGTATTTAATGAGGAACTTTATGGACTCTTTCTGCTCTCATCAGAAAATACAGGTGTCTCTTTGCAAATGAATGACCAGTGAAAGCTTTACAAAGCCCTCCTTCCCCACAAAACACACATTCCCTTCCTGTTTCCCAAGATTTGTCCAGAGTTTACTGAACTCCCTGCACATAAAATATTAATAAAACTATCATGACACCTCACTTATTAACCAATATTAACAGTATACAGTCCCTAAAGCTCAGCATGCAACAGAATCAAACCCATGTTCACCTGTGGGGTTATTCCAGGCTATGGGCCAGTTTGCATCCTCCCTTAACCATCACTGTAACTTTGAACAGTTCACATGTGAAGTGCACCCTGGGACCTGAGGGCACAGGCAGTGGTTGCTGATTTCAATGATCACACCCTCCTGCTCCCCTTTCCTATGCTACCAGCAATGGCTCAGGGAGCTGGGTGAGTGTGGAGGCTGCTGTGCCTGCCAAGCCCCAAAACATGTTTGAGAGGAGGGCAGTGGAGGCAGCCAGCACACTGGGGTCAAAAGGGAAACCACCACTGGTGTGAGACTGGGCTGTGTCCTGTGAAGGAACACGTGACAGTGCAGGACTGTGCTATAATAAAGGAGTTTGTTTGTGTCAAGATAAGGACAACATATGGCTTGGTAATTGCCTTCAAATCCACTCCTGACTTGGCAGAGTTTAGCCAAACCAAATCAGTCTTTTGGAGGTTAGGCCAAGAGCTGCCTGAATTTCACAGGCCATGTTGCATTTCATATGATACCTATTTATAAAATCCTAGCTACATTTGTAAAGTTAGTGTAGAAACAAAACTTCTGGAGAAAAACCAACTTTACAGGAGCCATCTGTGTCCTTTCCCCCCTTTAAACTCAGATCACAACTTCAGCAAGTTTCTCAGTTCAGTATGAACCATAATAAAACTCCAAAGCTGAAGGCCTCCAAACTTTTGTTGACATTTTTTCTAATGAGAGAAGACAAATTTAAATTTTTTACTAAAAATACATTGGGTTTCTGAAGTGATGTTATTTCATGACATTCTATTGGCCCACAGAGTTTGCTCTGTAATTATTCAATTTGAACTTGTTCTGGGGTATCTGGTATAAAAGCAAGAAACATTTATTCATCCAAATCCATTCTCACCTACAGGCTAGGAGCTGTGTGCAGAGATAAATGCTGTTACCAGAGATAACAAGCTGAAGTCTTTGCTCTCAGATCTGACCAAGCAGTTTTGCTTTAGACTGAGATTTATGTATACATCATGCTCTTCCCAACCATATTTGTCTGCTCTGTTTTCTTATTATGGTGATGAGGTGAAATGTTTCAACATTCTGTCTTTGTGAGAACTTCACAGAACATGACTGTAGGATTTTTGCATATCACACTTATCTGTCTGCCTGCAGTAACAAAAGTAAAGGGCAGCAAGGGAGCAGAACTGCTTATGTGTATGCACTTACTGTTATTAAGAGTCAAGCAGTTTTCTGCAGTAACTAGAACTTTAAAAAACAAATAAACAATAAATCTATCTAAAAATCAAGCTCAGGCTATTTCTGCAAACTGCTTGTTAGATCCCTGATGAACCCACTGAACAGCTTTTGGATGTAATGTACTGTGGCCTCTCTTATAGGAAAAGGCAATTGGGGCACCTGCTTAGAGCTTGTCTGATAGCTTAATGAGTTTCCATTAAATAGACACAATGACCACCCCAGCTTGAAGATGTCTTCTCTATGACACCATTGGCATCTGCATCTGATCTTTCTGAAGACTACATGAATTCTATCACTCAAATTCTCTGCTGAAAAGATTAGCTCTCTCAAGAACAAGAGGCTAGAAAGGGGAATATATTGCCTTCCCCATTTGCCATCAAAAATGAACAGGAAGTTCTTACCTTCTGACAGCTCTGAGCAGTTCAATAACTAGACTGATTTGTTATTACTGCTACTATTCCTTCAAAAAAAAGCCCTTTGCCTCTTGCACTTTTCCCCTTTTCTTTCTTTTTTTAAGTAAGTAACAAATGAGGAAAATAAGCCTTAAGTACGAATGCCTGATCTGCAGTGTCAATAGTTCTAGGAACACATATTTATCTACTGCATTGTGCTGGCATTTATCCATTAGAGAACATTAAGGAAGAGATCTGTGGAAGTCTGGGGAATATTAAGTCCTCAGGCAGCCAGACCTGTTCAGCCACAGACTGGCAGTGGCAATTACAGAGCTGCCTTAGGTGAGGAGCACTCATTTAACTGAGCCTCCCGTGCTCTGTGTGCAGCTTCACACGGATCTCCAGACACTGAGCATCTCTTCATCATGTCCATGCAGGTGGCAGCTGTTAAAACAGGGATGAAATGGCCTTTCTCTCTGTGACCTTTTGGCATTCTTGTTCCATGGGTCCTCTTCCCCTTGATTATGTCTTAAACCTAAAGCTAAGCTGTCCTTGGGATCTCCAAAGCATCTCTTATGCTGGCAGCTCAGTACCGCCAGCAGAGACAGGTAGATGCGGGCACCGTGGATGGAATACCAACCAATTTCTGAGGTTTTGCAGCCTCAGAAATGTTTTGCTTACTAAATAAGAGTCATATTCTCGGCTGCAGAGTTTACATGAACCCTCAGCCACACTGGTTAATGCAAATTTCCTCTCGCCCAGTGCCCTTCCTGCCCGACGGATCTCCATGCCTATGAATAGCTAATGTATTTCACAGAAGCAGTCACACAAAGATAAATTAATGTTAACACTAGCAAGGATTCCAAAGAAAGAAATACAGTCAACAAGGAGAGAAATTCACACCTCGATCTTCTGTTCTCCAGCACAGCATGCTCAGCCCTGAGTTTACCCCACCATCCCACCGGCAGTGCCCTTGCAGCCAGGAGGGCCAGCCCTGTCCTGGGGGCATCAGGCACAGCATGTCCTGCTCTGCTCTGGGCTGGGGCAGCTTCACCTCGAGTGCTGGGGGCAAGTTTTGGGTGCCACAATACAAAAAAGATACTAAGCTGTTAGAGAGTGTGCAAAGGAGGGCAAGAAAAATGGTGAAGGGCCTTGAGAGGAAGCTGTATGAACAGCTGAGGGCACCTGGTTTGTTCAGCCCAGAGGAGACTGAGGGGAGCCCTCACTGCAGTTACAACTTCCTCATGAGGGAAAGAGGAGGGGCAGGCACTGATCTCTTCTCTGGGGTCACCAGTGACAGGACCAGAGGGAAAGGCCGGACTTTGTGCTGGGGAAGGTTTAGGTTGGATATCAGGAGAAGGTTCTTCTCCCAGGGGGTGGTCGTGCACTGGAACACCCAGCAAAGTGGTCACAGCACCAGCCTGACAGAGTTCAGGAAGTGTTTGGACAATGCTCTCAGGCACATTGTATAACTCTTTGGAACAGTGCTGTGCAGGGCCAGGAGCTGGACTTGGTGATCCTGATGGGTCCCTTTCAATTCAACTTATTCTGTGATTCAGTGGGATTTCTTTCAGCTCTGCTTTCATCCCAACCAAGTATGAATTAACTCCTTGTTTTTCCCTGGCTCTAGTATAATTCTATCATATAAAAATCTGTATCTTCCAATTTAAAGTTTTCACTTAGGAAAGAGTGTGCAGAAATATTCACTATATTTTCACAATTACAATTTTAAAGTCAGTATTTCATTACAGAATGCCTTTAAAAATAATTTTGCATTTTCTAGTCTTGCTGACTTGCTGAGTTTTCCAGCTTGAGATGTGATGAATCAATAGTACATTATTATTACTAGCACCTACAAAAATATAATTAGAATGCAGAATTTTTTTTCAATGCTTTGAAAATCTCATATCCGTTTCAATCAGCTGCCAGCTCATGAGAAGGAGGTGGTGACTTATCAGGAGAGCAGAAAGGGCAGGAAATTTCTCGGAGTAGCTTGGAATGATTCACAGGAGAGCAATAGTGGGAAGTGCAGAGCTCACAAATGACGATCAATAGACAATCTTGAGAAGGAAGTCCTTTGTGGAGCCACAAAATATCCGTATCAGTGGTGGGAGTGCCCTGTGTGAAGCCAGGAAGCAGAGTGTGAAGACTGGGTCATGGGCTGAAAGTGGTGTGAGGCCCATTGTACAGTCCTGTGGGCACACTGTACCAGAAAGCAGCAGGGATGAGCTGTGCAAAGCTTGCTGTGCTCATAAATCAGTTTGGAGTATCTAGACAGGTAGGCTTGATTTGATCCTAAGAAAGTGTGCCGATGGCCCTGTGTGCTTTTGCAGCTGCATCTGGCCAGCCTGCAGAAACTGAACTCCCAAAGATACTAAAAAAAATGGTTGGAAGATTTTGCAAGGGCTACAGACCCATTTCCTCAGCCATTTGTCCCTCTTTAATGTTTGAATGCCTATAAAAACACAGTCAGTTAGCACTGATTTGAGTCTCACTGCAGTCTGTCAGAGTCCCTGCAGCCAATATTTGGGAAGCAGTGTTTGCTTTGGATATCACCATCTCCGACTCACACGCAGGAAACAGTGTGAGCTGTCGTGAGTTTAATTTCCCCCCACTGTTTCCACATGCCTGAAGATGAGTGGGATGGTGGCCTCCTTTCCACATTGCTGGAAAGGAGATGATAATCCTTCTTCCTCTGGCCAAATGTAAACCAACACTGCTTGAAAAGCCTCCCCTCTAGCATGAAGCATCTCTCAGCGCACTAAATTAAGAGTCTGGCCCTAAACAGACAGTGCTGACCTTTCATTGCTCTCATTGCCTTTAAGAAATATGACTCTCCCCCTTTCTCTACTCTTTTTTTTTTTTTCCCTAATCTTTATGGTTTCTTTTCCCTAAGCAGCTTTCTACAGGTACACTGAGGTAGTGAGTGCTACTGTCTGCTCCAGATGCAGCTTCTCTGAGTGAGGCAGAGGAGCTTCAGGAAAAAGCTCAGCCTCCTAATAAAGCAAGTATTTCTAAGATAAGTGCTGCATTAGGCATTGTGAATTTTCTCTTTTCCAAAGTTGATGGTTAATACAGAAATTTTGTGGGGTTTTTTTCCTAGCTAACTTTGGAGAGAAAATGCCGGGGAAGTTTTGGGTTTGGCTCTGAAGCCTCAGTCTTCCTAATCCTACACCACAGGTCCTTGAATATGTTGTCAGGCTTAAATATTAATTTCAGATAGCAGCAAACTGTGGCAGGGCCTCATGTGGATCCCTGAGCGTGGGACTATCTGCCTTAGCAGACTTCGCAGAGAGGGAAGAGGTTCCCTAATCACCGAGACCAGACCAGCACAGTGGATCACAGCTGCCTTGCAGACAGCTGGCTGAAGGATGGAAATGTTTTATAGAAGTCATATATAAATGCTGCAAGGACAGAGTTAGGCCAAAAATTATTTAAAATTTATTAAAGTTGAAGGACATTTCCATACCAGAACATAGGAATAAACAACTGGAGGCTCAAAAGTGAGCCTGGGAGGTTTGGGAAGCATCAAGAAAGGGAAGGCTGACCACCTGCTTATCTCCATTGCAACCCTGTGCAGTGCAGCAAGAGTTCATCTCAGGCCAGCAAGGAGACAGCAAGGGCAGGTTTCACATGCCAGCACACTCAAAGAAGGCATTTTTGTGTATGTTTTGTTAGTGGCAAAACTGAAGGGATACAATGATTTATCTCTGCAGTACAGATATTTTCTAAATTGCTGCCTAATTTGAAGCAGCATCCCTAGAAAAGAAGGGACACTCTGGTTCATGAACAATGCTTCAAGTGACCCCCTGCTTGCTGCAGTTTTAAAATGCCTAGTCTTTGAAATGTTTGCTAGGACTGCAATATTTTTATATGGGGAAAAATTTGTAGGGTTGGCTTGTATGTTTTTAGGAGTTCAGATTCCTAGTCTGTCACCTGGCTAAAATCCCTTTGATGAACTCAAGATATCACGTCTACACTAGTTCTTTCCCTGGATGGGAAGAAAATAAACAGAACATTTCCAGGACTCCTCCAAAACTGCCATTTCTATAGGCTGTAATTGTTATTTTAATAGGCATTCTACCAAGACATTGTCTTTTAAAACAAACCTTCTCCTTCTTTGAACAAATGGGTTTCTGTCAAACACTAATCCAGACACTTTTGTGAGCTGAGATGGTGACTGATATTAGTGACTAGACACTTCTGACTGCATCTTAGTGCTTTGCTCCTCATAGGATCTTTTCCCAAGCTGTAAAATGGGATGCCAGATTTAGTTTCTAAAGCCAGAAGAATAACACTAATAGATAGTAAATGGGTGTGAGTTGTCACATACACCAGCATCACAGAGTTGGTGCTATGTCTCAATTAGCAGCAGACTGAAAATCAGTGGGAGCAGACAGTATTCTTTCTGCTTTCTGTTGCAATTCTGTAGAGCTGTAGAGAAACTAAAAAAAGGAGTATATGTTTACTGGTGAGGAGAGAAGCCTGTGACTGCAGTGCAGCAGTGAGCAGTGTCCCTCACTTGCTTGGCATTTCTGGAAACTTGCATGGACCAGTTTATCCCCACTCACAAAGCTGAACACAAACATGTAGATAACTGAACAAGGCTAAACCATGCCTGGTTTCTAATGGAAAAAGCCAGTGTAATTACTGATGGATTACAAATGTTAGGTGTGGGCAAAGTATAACTTCTGGATATTCCTAAAGTTAACTGATGTTGCAGCTTCTGCTGTCCTGTTTCACATGTATAGGAGTATGTCAGTCCCAACTCTGTAGAAATCATCTGAAGTTTTACTACTGATTTCCAGGGGACAGAATTGTATTTTCTCACTTGTGAACTGTTTCCCAAAGTACATAGTGAACCTATTTACCTGATAAGATGAAGGAACAACTACCAGAGATTACAGAGAAAGTGAAATTACATCAACAGTTTGCCAGTTCACCCTTGTTCAATGCACTGGCAAAGACCTTTGGTCTTTGCCAATCTCCTGAGAGGGATGCTCTGACTCCTGAAGTGCTGTTGTTTAATGCATCTGAAACACATTTTCATGCAATTTACACATGTTGTGTAGATTGCAGATTGCTACATATAAAGATGACATAACCTTCTGTCATATAACTGAACTGTCTGATGTCATTTTAACACTGGTACAGGACTTAAGTAAAATCATCAGGCACTAAGAAAAGATATATCTCATCTAAGAACAATGTTTAAATACACTTCTACTGAGTCAGGGTTCACAGATACCTTTTAAACATTTCAATATTTAATCACTTTTAATCACAGTCTCTGTAGTTCAAAAACTCCTATCAGCCACAGAGCATTTCTGTTGACTGAAGTCCAGCTATATCAGATAGGGAATTAACAGTCATTCTGTATAATACATTTGACAGTTTCTAAAATTCCCTTTTATTCTCTGAAGCAAACCATGGACAAAAGTGCATTCCCTTTGAGAAGCAAAAGCATATCACTGGCAAAGCTGATAAAAGGGCCTCTAACAGCTGAAAAGTTCACTCACATCATCCAAGAACAAAAGCTGAATGGATGAAGTTAATAACAATGCAAATAAAGCTAATTCCACCAAATATATTTAATTATTATTTGTTCATTTGACCCTTATCTGAGACATTGAGGATGTATTCATGAGAATGAAAAGCAATGAGCAGTTGCTGTGTATTGCCTATACAAATGTATCCTCTTAGGCACATTTAACTGCATTGATACACCCCAAGATAAGCAGAGTAAGCATTAGTGAACATCTTTCATATCAGGCATCCATGCAATATGACCTGAAAATGGAGATAATCAATTATATTAATAGAAAAAAGATTCGTGGACCAGTGATCTGTGGTCAAGTGGAACAGTCACTCCCAAGTATGGGTTTGTCCTCACTTAATTCTAATTAAGCACACTAGAAATAACTGTTCAAATGATTCTTAAACTTATCCATTTTACAGCTTTGTGTAAAAACTGATAACAACACCAAGTCAAAAAATAGCATACTTTCAGGGTTTTGGGGCTAAACTGAGAGCTAAACAGACCACAAAAATTCTTATAGCATAGCAGGCTTCATCTACAACTCAAAACTTCAAAGGAAAGATGCCCAGAGCCTTTGCTATATCCTTCATATAATGCCTCTGAAGGACCTATGTTTACATGAGCACTGTCAATATGCAGCGCACTGGTGGCATCAGCCAGGGCTGTGGAGTTACACTCCATTCACGTCTGCTGGATATGTGTTGTCCCTGAGGCTGGGAGGGACATGCAGAACCATCCACAGTGGCTTTCACAACAGCTTTCCTTTCCCAGGAAAGGAACATACCAGCCATCCCCCAGTGCAGCACTGAGCCTGACCTGGCTGGGAATGGACACCACCATTTGTGCCTTCCCCTGTGCGGCTGTGAGGAGCCCCACGGCATCCTGGTCTGGATCCTGGTCTGGATCCTGCTCTGGATCCTGCCCGCCCTGGATCCTGCTCTGGATCCTGCTCTGGATCCTGCCCGCCCTGGATCCTGCTCTGGATCCTGCTCTGGATCCTCCTCTGGATCCTGCTCTGGGTCCTGCTCTGGATCTGGCCCTCTCTGGATCCTGCACTGGATCCCACTCCGGATCCTGCTCTGGATCCTGCCCACTCTGGATCCCACACTGGATCCCACACTGGATCCTGCTCTGGATCCTGCTCTAGATCCTGCCTGCTCTGGATCCCGCTCTGGGTCCTGCTCTGGATCTGGCCCTCTCTGGATCCTGCACTGGATCCCACTCCGGATCCTGCACTGGATCCTGCTCTGGATCCTGCTCTGGATCCAGCTCTGGATCCCACACTTGATCCTGCTCTGGATCCCACACTGGATCCTGCTCTGGAGCCAATGTAGTGTAGCTCCAATGCTCCACCCAGTCCCAGGGGTCCCTGCAGGCCATGCCATGGTGGTGCAGATGTACCCAACCATCAGCACTGCATCAGCCACTGCTGTTCCACAGGTCCAGCTCTGGACCAGCCCTGAAAAAGCTTCTCTGGACTCATTCCAGTCATTGCAGCTATGGCAAATCTTGCTGGGCGCAATTTGGCTCTATAAAGAAGTACCTCAGTGTCTCCCTTGCTGTTGAAATTTGACCATATGTACAAATTTAAAAACCGGCAGGAAATATAATTTTCCAACTATTTTAACGTGACATATAAATGGTCTTTGCTGATTTTGATTTTAGCAGATACCAATATCATTATGTTACTCCAGTTAAAAGTCTATCTGGGACATATACCTCCATTTCCTATCCTAAATACCCATGTTTTATTGCTGTTTGGAAAAACTAAATTACATTTTAGAGCAAAATGAACTGGTTACATTTCCCCCAATTTTCTTTGTGACTATCACTCATTGTATTATCACCTCTTTTTATAATCTATTCATGTCAGCTTGCACAGCATGAAGAAAGCAAATGAGTGCTGCCAATAAAATATGCCAGCTTATCTGGTGTAGTCCTAGTTCATCTTTCAGTTCAGAAGGAAAAGGAAAAATAACACTTTTCTCATATAAGAGGCCCAAAATATGCTCTTTCCTTAGAGTGAGAAATTGGAAATTCACTACTATCTTACTGATTTCTCTTGTTTGTATCTGCACTCTTAGGCCACTGAAACATAACATTATACCTTTGCCCTTGATAAGGTGTATCAACATTACCAACATCTGAATAATTACTCAGTAATGGAGCATGAAGTAAGAAACATAAGAAAGTAACATCAAATTGGAGATGTTTGGGTTTAAAGAGATTTGAAAGTTATTAACAGTAAGACTTCACATTTTTGTCTTTCACTATGAGTTGCTTTTTAAAAGAAAAAACCCTGTAAACATCATTTCATAAACATCATTATCCTTATATTACTGATATATAGACAAAAAGAATGCCCAATGACTTTCCCCAAGGTCAGAAAACAAGTTAATTGGAGTCAAGGGAAGTGTTCTAGAGAATTCTGATCCACTAATTCAGCATGTGGCTTGAACTCTGTTCAGACAGTTTGAAAAGCAATCAGTGCATTTGTGATACTGGATTTGCTTGTTTTGATTTAAAGTTCTGAGGGCAGTATCTTGAAAGAAGAAAGACGCTGCAAGGAAATGAACACCTTGGTACAATGCTTTACAGACATATGTTAGGTAATTCCTCACTTTGAATATGAATTCAGATAAATCAATTAGCTTTAAGTTCTCTTCTAAATATTTTCAACACATTGAGTTTAGGCATAATTGGATTTTTTACCCCTGAAACACTTAATCAAGGCTAAATCAAAGAAAAAAAATCGCTTTCAGAAGAATTCTGCTTTATACAAAGAAAATACTTCTCTCTTTGCACAAGATCTGCCAGCTTTATTAAGTTTCCTTCATTTAGAGACTTACTTGTTTTTCCTTTTATCCAATTAATGCATTAAATCACTTTGATGTGTTGCTTTTTAAATACGCAGTATCTGCAGTTATAAAAAAGTACTAGACACATCAGCACCATTCATTTTCCCAAACTGAGACAACACTCTGCTCATTTCAAGTACAGAGATGGTTTTAAGGTGACTTGATTATTCCCCCAGTGTTTAAACAAACCTTTCATCAGCTTTAAAGCTACACAGCTGAAGTGTTTTCTTCCCTATAGAGCAAGGATTTCTGTCATCAAGTTAGCATGAGTCAAAGAGATCCTGAGGAAAAATCAATAGAGAGCAAGTCTTGTAAGGTGAGTGTATTTGAGAAGTGTAATCCTTTTCTTCCATCTTACTTGTTTTCCAATACCTCCCAATGCAGAAGAAGCTAGCATATGTGAAATCTGAGTGCAATTTTACTGTAAGTAAGCTGTCTTCTTCCTACCCTTGCACACCCAGAGGTGGATATATATGGAACTTGCTATTCACCTGACAGAAGTGCCAACTTTCTCAGGAATGATACAGATAAAAATAAGATGTCAAAAGAGTATTCAGCAACAAGCCCTTAAAAATGAGTTTATCAGTATTTATGTAGGGTAGACATCAAATCTTATCTTTAAGAAGCTATCATTCTTATTATTGATAATAAAAACCAGGTCACTTTGGAAAAATGCAGAGTCACACAAAATCACATAATGAGATCTCTAATTTTAAGCATCTTGCATAGAAGGACTGGCATAGTTATCAATCTCTGTATTTCACTGTCAAAAGAGCAAAGGCATTAGGGACTTAGGCATGAATATAGACTAGACCACCATTAAAAAGCACCCAGACAAATCCAGAATTCATTGGAATCCCAGCTCAATCTCCAGTGTTTTCTTTTCTTCTAGGAAGCCAATTCACATCTTGTTCTGTCTAACAGAGCTCAGCCAAGTCACATCTGTCAAGGGCACAATAAAAGGCCTTGCCTCAAATACCCAACTTTGCCACAAACATTAACATCTGTGTTTGCATTGGTGTATTTGAGATCAGTAATAATAATAATAAATTCCCAGATTCAGGAGAATACACTTAGCATAGCAGGACCTATTTGTATGGAGAGCTGGTGAGTTCTGCTGCTGTCCAGAGCCTATGTGAACACATGCTAAGTCAGATTGTTACTGATATGACTCCACAGGACTGATATAACTACACAGGACACACACACACACACACAGATTCCACAACCCATCTCTACCAAAAGTGGTTTATAAAAACTCCCAAAATCGGATGCAGTGCTCAACCCGTGTTTGTCACCTACTGGGAACAGTTTCAGTGGAGGAGGTTCAGCTCGGAGACACTGTTGCATGTCATTGCCATGGCAATGTGGATGTGGCAATCTCAGAGTCCAACTGCTCTGTGAACTCCTGTTCTGCCTGGAACTAAAAGCCACGCTGAGAAGGATTAGTGCTTTCATTTCTTCAACTCCATGGTTGAAGAAATGAAATGGGAAAAGCTGGGACAGCCTTAATTCTTCATGAGAAGCTTTAGCCTTAAGTAAAACCTCTAGCTAAGGTTATATGAAGGTTCAAGAAACAATATTGGATGTTTCACAATGAATCTGAAAACGATGTATCTCTAGAATTATAAAATTTCTGTCACAGACTATGATTAATCCTTTAAGGAAAACAAATAAAAGATTTGTATGAAAACCAGCATCTTTTCTAGGCTAATAAAATGTATTTTGAATCTTTTTCTGTCTTTCTGAGATATGCTTCCATCTTTTGTAAGCTTTTTTGTGCATTCTGTACTTGATGCATTTGAAAAATAAACTTGCTTTATGAGTGACTCTCAGCTTGTGTCAGCACTTTCACAGTGTAAACACAGAAAGCTTTATATAATGTAGATTATGTTTAAAGTAAGTGTCTTTCTCAAACTCCCAATCATGCCTTTTTTTCATTAACGATATGAGTCTTAATGAGATCAGAATCACTGTGTAAAACAGCAGTAACAATGAGCTGAGCCATCCCAGTGCCTCCTGCTTCTTCCCACTCTTGTTTGCACTGAGCTCTGTGTCAGTTGACACAGCTACATACCCAAATATACTGCCCCAGGAAGGGCTTGGCAATCATATAAAGATAGCAGAGTGTAAAGTGCTGGCCACTGAATCCTTTCCTTGTGATTTCCAAAATACTGACTTAATGTTTACTGATTTTTCCTGATTTCAGCCTGTTTAGAAATGTATATCAACTGGAGGAGCAATTTCTACTCATTCTTCCAGTTGCTTAACAACCTTTACAGACTTTGTTTTCACAATAATATTTCCTTTTCAGATTTGGTTTCTGTACTAACCCATCATCAGGTTAATGTGAAAAAATAATAATATCCTTCTTTTAGCAATTACACAGCTTCCTACTATGTCAATCTCTTTGTTATTTTCTAAGCAAATGCACAGCATTTTCCTTTATTATTTCTCCATTTACCACAAGCTGTTTTACAGGTCCTAATGCTTTTCTTGGAGTGACTTTATACTTCTTTGATTTCTTTTAGTTTTGAATCAGCACTCATAGATGTGGATGTACAATCCTTGGATTGTTATATTTTGGTTTCCTGTCATTTCATCACATTTCTTTCCTGTTGTATTGGTTTTGCATGGCCTGCCAGAACCAATAACGAGTTCACTCCTGGGACATCAGCACTGGTAAGCTACATGAGACAAAAAGCACGGCACACACTCCTACTTGATGTTACATGTGTGAAGAGTTTTTTAAACTTCTTTTTAATTTCCATTTCTAATGTCAGCTACAGAAATGTCCCAGTAATGTTTTGTATGTGTTTGCCAAAATAGCAGGTTTCCAGGGCTTACCAAGATATGCTCTGTTTTGAAAGTCTTAGGGAAAAATGTATTTCTCATGAAGAATTCACTGGTCATGGTGATACTTCTATTTCTCTGTCATCTCTTTACAGGTCATACAACATTTCTCACAGGAAAAAAAAAGGAAAAAAACCCAAAAAGGTGTTTCCGGAAGTTAAATATCTTCACCAACCCAACAGGAAATAAATGAATTTTCACCTTGATTGTCTTAAGTGCTGTGGCCAATAAATGTTTGTCATCTGCTTTTATGTATAAATTCTAAGTCACTCATCTCTGTCATGAAAGACCAGAGCACCCAGTTGTCCGTATGTGGCCATTTCTTACTTCTGTTGTACCTGACTTTAGCCTGCTCTCCCACCTTCAGTCTCCTCCTGTCACTTCAAAAGCAGAATCTCAAAGCATTCTGGAATGTGGCTTTTTCTCAAGTGATATCTCAGGTTGAGAGACACTTGTGAATGCAGCTAAAAGTTACCACTTCACTACTGAGTTCAGTCTCTCATTTCTCTGCAGGAGATGCTGCAGGTAAACTGACAAGTGGTTTGAATCCTCCCTGACAGAAGGCTCTAGAAATGCAACAGCCCAGAGTCACAGCAGCTCCTCATGGCCAAAGGAATCAAAGAGCTGGATAAATATTCAAGAAACAAAAGCTACCTCACCTACACAGAAGAGCTTGTTTATATAATAGGATTTATGTCACAAACTGCTATTTTAAGAGCAGGAAATACTATTTTTTTTACCACAGGATTGTGTTAGCACAGTACCTTAACTGTTGTTTAGAAATCCAGATTCTGTTTTCTGCCTGTCTGGATCTAAGCTAGGCAAGTCCCACATTGAAGTACACATGTTTTTGCAATTATCTGTCTCTTTCTTTCTTTCTTTTTTTTTTTATTAAAAGAAATAAAGCCTGAAAATTACCAATTTGCTTCCAATCTTGTCAGCTCCAGGAGGAGATCAAAGGAGGACTATTAATAAAAAGAGTTGGGTGCTCTATAGAAAAAAATTGTTTCTTCATTGCTGCTTCCCAATACTCAAGAGTTTATTCTAGTAGTCTCCTGGAAAATTAGTTTTAATTGTCAACTGCAGATTTTTTGAGATCCTTGCAACACAACAGTGCAGAATAAATGGCCTGTATTAATTTTCTAAGAAAGTCCTTTATTGAAAGTCTGGACCAAGCAAAGTCACAGGAAGAATGATTTCAGAGAATGTTGAAATGTGGAAGCACAAAAAATAAAACAAATAAATGTGATTAAAGGGGTGTGACATTTCTCCTTTAAAGTTAAAATCATATAAGACTTAATAAGAACACAGCAAAAATCAGAGTTAAAGGGGCTATGCCTTGTGAAATGCCAGACATCCAGAACTGAGAGTGCAGCAAATACAGGAATCATGTTTATAAATGAGGGTTGTTTCACTGATCCACCATTCCACAGATACAACCAGAAGCTCAGAAGAAGATTTGGCATAATGGAAATCTCACCATCAAGCATTTTTAGCAGCTTAATGATCTCCCCCTTTGTGTAGTACATGCCTTGGTTCAAGCACTAAGGACAACACGTGTTTGTGTTACTAGATTTGTATTATTAGATTTGTTTGACACAAACTGGATGTGCACTGTGGCAACAAAAGTTAAACCAATCTCTACTGGGAACAAAATTTTAAAATAAATTTCTCTTTAAAGCATAAATTAGGAATTATTCTCCCCTGTATTGACTGACACATCTAAAAATCACCCATTACTTAACATTATGACTATGACTTAAAAATAACAAATAAAAAGGAAAAGAATTCAGCAGAAAAAATGTGATCACAATGCAGCTAGACAGGTGGAAGGGTATAAGGCAGGAAATCTGTCTGCTGGATGAGGGATTATTCTGCAAAATGTCTGTATTTGGGTCAGTGAAGGTGATATGCCCAGTTAATTGGTGAATAGAGCACAGCACTGAAATCAATGAAAAATCAGTTGATAACTGATGAGAATGTGGTTGGTGCTCCACACACTGAATACAGAAACACTGATTTGCTTATCCAGGAGATTTTATGATACAGTTGCCTGTGATTACAGGGGGGCTGGATTCAATGGCTCAGAGGTCTCTTCCAGTTCTACACTTCTAAAAAAACGGTACAGGTATTTTAATTAAAAAGAAAATATGCAATATCTGATGCAGTGTTATAACCCTACTCATTTCAATAGGTGCTCACTATTTAGCTTCTCATTAGCAGGAAATTGTCAAATAATTTAATTTGTATGCAGAAAGACTTTCAGGTTTGATCCTTCCTATAAAAAATCCCAGTGGAAAACTATAATCTTGTATATGAATCTCTTAGTGTCTCTAAGGATGGATGGATGGATGGATGGATGGATGGATGGATGGATGGAAGGATGGATGGATGGATGGATGGATGGATAAGTTATTTGAAATGCTTTAATACTACATGGTTTACACTTCTAAAAATAACCTTTGTAAAAATGTGCTTTTATGTTAAGGGTTCTGAAATCCTTGAGCAGTAGAATACAATTGTACAGCTACAGAACATGCCAAATGTAGAAGTGTATGTTCACAACCCTTTTAAGGTGGACACTGAATTTCTGTTTATAAATGTGTGCAAATGATACAGATCAAGATCTGTACTACCTACTGCATCTGAGGCAATCACTAATAAATTAATAGTCATCTTAATGAGGAGAAAAAGGACTTATTTGTGAAGGGCTAGTAAAGAGGACGAAAATAGCACAAGATATTAGTGTAAAAAAAAAAAAAAGATCATGAAAGGATTAAGACTAATGGTCCTAGAAAAGAACTCTTTTGATTATTTCCTGGAATATCCTCTCAGTTTGGCACTACCACCTGGAATGCAGAATACAGTGTCTAAGCAAATGAAATTATTCACTTCTCTAGTGCATATTCAGTCTTTGCCTCTTGCCACTTTAATATAAATTGCAACACTGATTCCTCATTAACCACCATCTACACCTCTTCTCTGATAAAGCCAGCACTTCTGCCATTATTACAAACTGACAAACCTTGGACCACCCTGGTATTTAATGCATCTCTGACAGTGAAAACAGAAATACTGGTAGCAACATTTCAGAGACAACCAGCTCTCCATGTTTTTAATATGCATTCCCAGGTTTTGGGAAACACTGGTGAGCATAGAATTTAAAGTAAAAGAATAAGTATGGTTTTTAGCTGAAGTAAGTTTTCTACAGTGTAACAGAAGGTTTAAAACATAATGATTTAACTTAATTTAGTATAATTGTAAAATGAAGGTGATACTTAATTCTAATCTTCCAGAGGAAAGTAAGTGCCAGCACTATATTAGGAGAAGTTTATAGTGCCTGTGATTTAGAAGGAATTCATCTCCCTGCTTGGGAGGAAAGGGTGAACTTCCTCTCTTCCACTGCTAGGAAAATACCACTGACTTTGAGCAAGTAATTGCAGATTTACACCACAGTGCCTCAGATCTGAGTATGGCTTGTGATAAAGCTTCAATGTGTTTCAGGAGTGAAGACACTTCTTCAAAGACCTTAAGATAAAGCAGATGTTTTAGATTTTCATTTAACCAGGTTTCATTCAGGCTGAGCTTCAAGGAAACTGAGTGTCAAAGTGCTACAGGGTGACTTTCTATCAAAAACTACAGTTTTCTCTTGCTCTCATATAATATTACTTCAGAAAGCACCCAGGATTTTGGACCATTTCTCTGACACTGCTTCCTCTCTGCCTTTTCTCATGAGTAACATGGGAAGCTGTGTAGAGGCCACAATGATTGGGTTTCTCCATCTTCAGCCTTCCACCCTCTTCTTCCTCAACAGCCTATGGTTCACCAGGATGCTGAAAACCTGCATAAGACTTTTTGCACCAGTAAAAGCCCTGAGATCAACCTCTCCCCAAACTGCAGTGGTGGAGAGGAGCCCAGTACAACACACCAGACACTGGGTCCTTCTGGAGGGAGGAAACATCTGGGATATGGATGTTTTAGAGCAAGAGGGGAATGCCATGAGCATCAAGAGCAAGGAGGAGAGCCTGGCATGGAAGTGAAGGACATCACTGCCCTGAAAACTTTATCACCTGGGGAAGGAAACTTTATCACTGGTTTAACTCTCCTTGGACACAATCAAGCTCACAATTATTCTGCTTTTTAAAGACATTTTTCTCCTTATTCCTCAGCTTCCATAAGGCAAAACCATCCATTTCTGTTATGTAGCATGGTGTGTCAGTTTTGAGTTAAACAGTAACCATAAAGAATGCTTGTGAGAGACAAGCACTGTTCTTGATGTCAAGTCTCTCCACAATGGGGAACTGCTTTTAAATAACTTCTTTGAAGAATAAAATAGAATAGCTTCCTGATAATTGTTTTATTTCCATGGAGAAGTGAAGGAAAAACTGTTGGGCTTATAATCTTTACCATGACAGCTTGAGGATGTGCATAAGGACTCCTGTTTCTGCCATCATTCATTTTAATTTTTCTTTCTCATTTTTCTTAATTTTGTTTTTGGTTGCCTTCTCTATTTCTCTATGAATTGCTGGATTTCTTTCCTTTTTGGAGCTTTATTCCAAACCCTCTGCTCTCAGCTCCTCTCCATGCCCTGTCTTCCTCTGTGCCACTCACTCAGGTTGTTAAACACTTTCCCTCCCACTGACTTGGTGCAGAGATGGTTGGTTACAAACCTTTGTTGACAATGGCCCATTCTCTCTGTCAGTGTAAGATGTTCACACCAAGGCTCCAGGATAGACATTTTCAGAGAGAAGGTCAGTAATTTTAAGGGTGAACCAAGGCTGTCTCTTACAGACAACTGTACTGCACTCCAAGAAGAAATTGCATTTGTTCATCAATATCTATAATTTCAATCCAATATCCCCTCACCACACCTTCAGGGAAGGGTGGGAGAATTCTAAAAAGGATGAACAAATAGGCAAACCAAATTCATATGTGAAGTGATAAGATGAACTAGCATTTTAAAGGTATGCCTGCAAAAAAAAAAAAAAAAAAAAGGGGGGGGGGGGAATATACCTATAACAGAGAAGAGATGATTTGATGGAGACTATGATCCCAGAAGAGGAGGCACATTCTATATCAAACACTTTCCTAGATATTTTTTTATAGCAATTTCCTGAAATATAGTTTATTCTGATTCCTTTTCTTTTTTTTTTTCTTCTTTTTGGATTACTGTACTTTGCCTTTGCCAGGCATGACTCATATGCACAGATATGTCTTTATCACAAATGAAACACATTTTCAGATTCACATGCTGACTTAGCCAAAACTCACAGCTTTTGACTTTTAAAGTTTTAAAGTATTTCTAATGATTGCAGGAATGTCTGATGTGCTTGAAGATATAAGGCTCATCAACAAGGCAGCAGTAAGCCCAGGTGAAGGCATAACAAACCAATTTTCCTCCATGACTGGGTCACCCTGTACTGAGGTGTAAAGGTCTTGTTACATACACACCACTGAGCGTGTATCCATGATAGCAACGCTGGAAATGACATTTCTTCTGCATTGTGTGGCCACATAAATATCAATTTGTGCTGTAGAACAAGAATGTCATATCACTTGGAAAATATCCTAGTATCTTGGTGAGTTATACTGGAAACCGGGAGGCATGAAAGGAAAGTATTACCCCACATGGCCTGGTGCTGCTAGTCTTTCCCAGTGTGAAAAGCAGGATGCTGGGCCAAATACCCTGCTGTTACTCCAGCTGGGGAAGCAAATTCCATATAAAACATTTAAGATATTTTGCCAGTGAATTTTGTATTTGCTGTTGATGTGGAATCTGGACTGTCTGATCACTTATTCTTATTACAGTGGATAATATACTAAGCTTTATACATCAAAGTGATTGAAAAACACGGAGTACAATAAAAAAGAATGCTTGGGAGGAGGTAAGAGTGTGTCCTCTACCTTGAAGAGTTACCACTCCTGAGTGGGTGGGTCTGGTGCACCAACATTTGTAGCAATTTTTGCAGACTCATTCACCTGATGTGGGCCCAGAACCTCAAACTGAGATCAGTGCTTCTTAAAAGCTGTGACATTCCCCTGAGAGACTGTGGGGGCATGTGGGGCATCCTATTAAAATGAAAGTGAGAAGAAGTGATGAACGGGACAAGAGAACATTCAAGAGCTGGTCACATTGCAGTGCACCTCTGCCAAAGACAGTCTGCACCTTATCTCCTGGGGGAACAGAGCAACAAAAACTTTCTCCTTGTTCTTAGGGCAGCTGTAGGCTACAAATCTTTTTCCATGGACTGCTGTGGCTATTGCCAAGAGCTGTGGCAAAAGAAGTACACTAGAATCAAGCACTGTAATGCTGAACTAGCAGATAATACCAAAGCACCTACATTTTCTTGTGTTCTCTTTCCTTTAATTTCTTTTCTGCTTGTTATCATAACTATGCCATGGAGAGTTTTCTTTGAAGCCTTCTTTGAAACACAATAGACAGCATACATTATTTATCCTAATGGAATAGTGTGTGCAAGGCACCCCCCCTCCATATCTCACTTCCTCTGAATAACTTCAGCAGAGAACAGAGCAAGATAAAAACAGGCTACATTTTTTTAGTCAGAAAGTGATGAAACCTCGCAGAAGGCAATTCTCATGTGGATGAGGTTGCAAAAGTAGGAGCAGCAGGAGATAGAAAACCCAACTTTGTTTTGCTGTGTGCTACTCAGCCATTGGGGGAGCCAGGTGCAGGTACTTACAGACCGACCCACACAAATCTCAGAGCAATATGTAATTAAGACAACTCATTGGGAATGAGTGCCTGACTATCCCTACAAAGATGACTAAAAGTTACTTCTGTTTAAAATGGTTGTGCTCTTTCTCTGTCTCAGGCTCCCAATTTATTTTCACACTTACAAAGGAGTGACCCCCTATGAATTTTTTTATAAAACTAACTAAACAAATGTAAACTACTACTTGTAGGAGAGAACTGTTAACACTGGGAATTCGACTTCTTTACATATCAGCAATAAGGTATTTTTATACAGGTTCCACCATCTAAGGGGCATAGAGCATTTCCTAGTGTGAATGAGCAGTGCTGTAAATGAACATTGCCATTATCCTGTTGGTATGAAAACAGCAGCAAACATGCCTCCTCAGTTTAGTTTTGAATTCTGAGCAGAGCTCGTATTTCACACAGTAATAGTCAGTAACTTCCATGGACAGGGAACATAATTACAGTGTCCTAGCTGCAAATGGCTGAAGGTTGTAAAGGATAATATATAGCACCTGCTGAATCTGCAGAAGGAAAAAACCTAACACAATAAAGAGCTCCCTACTGGCACGCTCCTCCTTTTCCAGAAGGACTTTCCAATAGGCACACAGGCAGGTGTTTTTTGATGGTTATGTCTTTGCAGTTGGTTCGACAACAGCATTTGACAGCTGCAATGACAGAATGGGAACAGACTATCCCCTCAGTTATTCCAGGTTTTTAAATCCAGCCATGTAAAATCTACTCCACGAAGTTTGGAGTTACCTTTCCCTTTTGTGCAGCAAATTCCTCCTAGTGTTGTCCGAGGAATAGCTACCACTCATCCCATAAGGATTTCTGGGGTGCAATGATACTTGCATTTCCACAAACTGTTCACTTGTGTTTTTCAAAACCTCTTTCTTATTTTGTCATCTAAACAAGAAACACCAAAACTGCGGTCTCCTTCTGTCAGTCAGGAGCTGCAGAGCTCTGAAGACAGAGGCACACATGCTTTCAGTCACCCCAGTCAATTATGTGCTCAGTTATGATCTGACCAAGCTCCTTTAGCCAGCCATCTACAATTCTGCCCAGGTGTTCTAGATTTATGGAATATTCCAGTGGCTGGTGCCATAATCTAGCTTTGCTTCTAGATGTTCTTGATACCAACCACGTGATAGAGAACCTTAATTAGTGACAAAGGCACTGTTCCTCAAGCCTCTTTGGGTTATGTGCACTATTAAAATACAAAATGCTGGATTTTACCTGAATGCATAGCATTACAGGGTGATGCCAAGTTATCCTTCAGAATTTCTTCCAAGAAACTAATTCTGAAGGTGAAAAATCCTTTAATGAAAGGGAACTCTGCCCTGAAGGTCCTGTCCCTGCAGAGGCTCTGCTCACCAATGTTTCATTACAAATATTATCACCTGCTGGACTCATCATGGCTTGTGCCGTCACAGAGATGAGCACAATCACTCCAATAACTTCAGCCAACGTCATGAGCAATCCTGAAGATCTAAGCCAGGACCTTGGGAGAGGAGACAGATGGAGAGCAGGAGCAGTACAGGAGTGCCAAGGCTTTGTGCTCCCATCAGAGCAGGTTTCTCAGCAGATGACCAAATCTGAAGTTACACAATCCATATCCAATTAGTTGCTTGAATCAATCCAGACTATAAGAGTTCCTAAATCTTTCCAAACTTCCAGAAATCTTTAATTTCTGTTATCTAGGGCAGACTTTTATAGATTACATCTTCTCTGTCATCAGAAAAGCACTCTAGTGCAAATAGTTCTTCACACTGTACTTCACTGCAATATACTTATTTGACTGGAAAGGAAAGGATACCTGAGAAAGAGAGCTTTTATTGTGATGTGCTCTCTATTGCAATGCTTCCCACATCCATGCCCATTTGTATTCCATCACCTCTGGGTTATGAGCAATTCTGTCAATGGGGACTGTCATGGCTGTGAAGACTTAACTCCTAATACCTTCAGATTAAAGAGTTTTTCCCAGGCACTTCTTTTGTTGTTCATATTTTCATAAGGGATAAATTAGGGAGTTTAGAGGTTCAGTGATCACCCATTATCAATCCTATTTGCTTGTTTTCTTTGCCAGGAAGGTGATAAAATGTATTTAACCTGAGCCTTTCTGGAAGATCAGATTTTCTCTACTAAATGTTCTCGTCTCATCTCTAGAGGGAAACTTGGCATCAATTTCAGCAGAGGCAGAACTGAGCCATAAACTCCACTCTCCTTTAGTACCATTCGTATGAACATACAGGTATTCAGGATACAGATTCAGATTATAAAATTGTCCCAAGAAAGCCACCAACTTCATTGCTCCTTCAGCAGTTTGAACCATAGGAATATTGGCTAAATTCTTTATGGTATACTTGGCTGATGTTGGGATGAAAAATAATTTTTTTGTCATAGGAAGACTGATGAGATTGAGAGTATTGTGTTCTGTAGGCATCTGGATATGCCTCTCTATAACCCAGTTCCCCAGCACCAAATTCTGACTCCACCTGAACTAAAGAAAGGCCTGGTGGCAGAAATTGCTTCTCACAGTCCCAGAACATGGAGTGGGGGCAGAAGGAATAAGTCACAGATGGTTGGTAATATTGAATCAAAGAAGATTTACATAAATAAAAAAGTTTGTGGAGAGTCAGAAAAAAAGTATGAGAGGAGAAATACAAAGAAATTAGAAGGGTGACAGGAAAAACGTTGTAATGTCAGGTTAGAATCATCTTGCATGTTTCCAGGTGAGAGTGGTTTTCTTTATTTAGTTGAAAAAGTCAACCTAACCTTCCATGGTTAAAGAAAGAACAAACCCAGCCAACTTTCAGTTTTCAGCTAACTCTACTATTGATGTTTTGTTTTCTACAAAATAGTGGGCAGTCTAAGCATAGGTTTGCTTTGCACACAAATACCAAAGGTCACAAAAAGAACCATCCCCCTCTATCCCACAGCATAATGTAGTCAGAAAACAGTTGCTACAGGGATCAGAGAAATCTCTCTGAAATTTTTTTCTGGTGCTTTTATCAGACATGTGGGTCTGGGGTATGCTATATACATGAGGAAGCAATGAAAGAGAAGTAGGAATAGGAATAGCTGGGATGTTCTTATGGGGGGGAAAGAAAATAAATTATGCTGACCCTACTCTTTTCTTGGCCCTATGGGCTACAAACAGCTCTGTTATAGTGGCATCGTTTACAACAAACTTGATTTAAACTGGTTGCACTGGGGCAGCCAGGAATACTATATGGCCTTTAATGTTTTTAAGCTTATTTTTCAGTGAGAGCATGATGATTTCTGTATAGGAATTTGCTACTGAAATGGGAAATAGGTGGGCTGTTTGATGAGTCTGTCAGCTAGAACACTGGCAATTGCTACTTGACCGCTTCAATGTAAATATAATTTTCTCAAACTTGCATACTCTGGGTCTGAGTCTTTTTTCCTGTTAGTATATGGTAATCTACCTAATTCTTCTTATCATTTATTTTCATCACACCCAGAAGACAATCCTGACTTTTGTGTTTAACCACAGGATGTATTCACACAGCTTTCAGAAAGTGATGGTGAGAAAATTTCCTACTGCCACCATTTTATTTCTGTTTCCCCTCCCCCTTTACAGAGGTCCAGTGTGTCACTGCTACACCATGAGAAAATGTGCATTTCCAAGCAAAGTCCCTGGGCAGTTTTTATTTTGTGATGACAATAAAAGTCAAAATGCTTAATTTCTTAAATCAGATTTTCACTGGTAAATCCCACTTTAACTAATGTTGTTGTTAACAATCACATAATCAATAGACAACATTCCTGGTTGGACGTGTGCATTTCTTCAGAGTTAAATTTGCTCATTTAATTTCTTCTGGAAACTTTTCTCCCTGTAGTGATCTTCAATCCAGTTTTTCTTAATGTTTAAAGTTCTGAAATCTTATTTGTTCCTGTTCAGTATTAGACTCCCATTTTATCCTGATTATGTACATACACACCTGAAAATCAGCCTGGTTTGGTTTCTGAAACTGCAGCTGCATACCAGCGCTTTGTAACTATGGTCTGTGTGAATAAGGCATCTGGAACCTTTCTGTCACTCAAAGCTTTTAAATTCTATTTATTTGAACATCTCTTATTGACATTTCTGCTTGTCTGATGGTTTGCAAGATGTTTGTTTTCTTTTTCACAATCCCACTGTGGAATTGTGTCACTTTCCATGAAGCAAGTGTTTACTACTGTCAAATTATCTACCTGTACAGAAGGAGCAATGGGATCTGCATGCAGTGTAAAGTTCCTTTTTCTGCTCCTTTCCAGTGGTAGTGGAAGCATTTAGGTCTATGAAAATTAATCTCCAAAGACTGTAACAAGTCTGGCAAGTAACATTTGGGGGTTTTGTATGTACTGCACACAACATGCTTTCTAAGCACCAACAGAAATAGTAGGCACTATTAAGCAGTCACAAAAAAAAACACTGGCCACATTTTCTGGAGAGGATCCATACTACTGACAACTTCTCACAGCTACCCTTCTGCCTCCTACTTGCCCTACTTTTGTGCTACGGAGCCACCTTATCTGAGGGAACATTCAAAGAAGCGGTTTTCGCTGGAGTGGAATTCCCAGTCGCTCCATGAATCCTCTGGCACAGACCCCTCTGGAGAAACACAGTCCCCTTCCTCGCTCCCCTGCAGTCACCCCCCACGTGGACAGACAGAGGCTGCTCCCACCTCTGGGCTGCAGCTGCTGCTCAGGAACGCTGGAGCAGAGCTGCGGGATCACACTGAATGGCCATTCCACGCGGGGCTCGTTCCACTCAGCACACTTGTAGTACAATTAAAGGAGTGCCTCCCCTGCTCCTCCTCCCCCCGCGCTCTTGGAGTACCTGAATGTGAACTTCTCCCTTGGATCAACAAACACTTGTACCCATACCTATACTCCTGGCCTTGAAGGACTTTATTCCAGTGCCTTTTGTTAGGATTTTCAGTTTTACCTGTCAGCTGCCAGCTGGCATTTTTTCACCTGTATCGCGGGTGGCACATTATTTAAGACACACGTTTTCCAACCCACTTACTAATTCCAGCACAACTGGCAGAAGCTGCTTTATTGGCAGTATTTATACAACACATTTGTAATACACACTTCTAAAAATTATTCCTTTTTTGTAAGCAGTAGTATTGGCATGAGGTTCTGATGTCAGGTAAAACAACCACTGCCCACTAAAGCCCCTCAGCCAGTCAAACAGTCAAAGAAAGCAAAGCAAAACAAGCCAGTCAGACATTACCAGAGAGAATGGTGATTATAACAAACAACAATACGAGGGGAAAATGCATGGCTATTCAGAAACTGTCTTTTGGGGACTGAAGAAGAGATCTGGAGCCATTTTTCACTAGGTTCACGAGAAAATGTCAGCACACAGATGCTACTGTACTGTCAGATTGCATCTTAATTTGGCCAAAGGGGACCCAGGCAGTCACCCCTCACAGACATTTTTAAAGGCCCATTACAAATCTGATTTATTGGTTGCTAAGGGTCTTCCTGCTATAGTCTGCAGATTTTGCATGACATGGAGCTGAAATCCAGTTACAGATAAATGTCTGCTTCTCTATATGATCTAAATCCATCTAAATTCAGTATTTCTTGGGCATCGGTCAAGCCTCCCCGTTTGCCCACCCCCTCTCCTCCTAATACCTAAAGGCAGTTTACTTCAGAATGAAGCAGAACATTAACCTGTATAAAATTGCTAATTTGCATATAACTCTCCTGCTGACATTAAAAAAGAAAAAAAAAAAAGAAATGCCTTTTGTTCTAAAGAGACAGGGAAAATTTTCAGGAACAAAAGAAATGCCTCTGCCCAGCAAAAGAAATGAGAAATTGCTGGGATATGTTTTAGATGTTTAGGCATGCTGGTGTCAGCAACAACCATTCAAATAAAAATGCTAATTTGCTCCTGTTCTTTTATATTTAAATAAAATCTGTTGCCTGTTTCCTCAAAAAAAGGAAGAAATTCCTTGCCTTCTGTGAAAAGCCAAAGATCATATGAGTGAAATGCATTTGGTATTGCTGAAGAAACACCATTCAAACTTGCTCTACTTGAACTGCCCATTGTTACAATTCAGACAATGTACAACAACAAGCACGGCTCAACTTCTAACCATGCCCGCATCACAAGGAATTCAAAGTCAACAGCTCTTCCTATTTCCATAAACTCACCTCCAAAGCCTTCATTTGCAGCTTCTCTGGCGAAAATCTACTAGCATCGGAACAGTCATCTGACAATTTGTTACAGAAGCATGCAGCTCGTCCTAAAGCCGTGTATTTCATGAAGGAACTATTCTGAACAAAGACAACACCAAAAGCTACACAAGGATCGCTCACAGCAAGTCCAACTCAGCCCAAGTTTGGATTCAACATCTGTCTGAGCACAGTAGTGCCTCCCATTTTGGTTTTGTTCCGTGGGATTGAACCCCATCTAACCTCTTTAAATGACCCTGACTCAGGTTCCAGCTGTACCGCTTTACAAATCCAGAGAGAGAGAAGGGAAAAAAGGCAAGAAAGAGAAGGCAGCGCCTTATCCCACCTTTCCATGGCTCTCAGCCCGTCTGTCTCCGCATGATCTGCAAACCACCTGTACTGGATCCAGCCCATTCTGGGGACGGAAATTATCTTCCCGGTAGATGTAGTCTCAGCTGTGCTTTGATTTTTCGGCACGAATGTCTAGAATCTTCTACTCAAGCCAGACACGGCGACACAAAACTGCAGCTGAGCTCTTTTGTTTTGCCTCTCTCCAGGGCTGAGGCAGCGGCGCTCCCGCTCCCGCTCCCGCTCCCTCCGCCCCCGGCAGCGCCGGGCTCCGCCGCCGGCCCCCGCAGCCGCCGCCTCCCCAGCCCGAGCCGCGCCGCGATCGCTCCGCTCCGCCAAGGGGCAGCTTCGGGGGGCGGTCAGGTGATCTTCCGGTTAGAAACGGAGAGGATGCTCGGGGATTGAGCGCACGGAGCCGTGGTGGGATTCAAACTGGCCATTTACATTACAAAGCAGGGAGGGAAATAGGGCTCGGAGGAGATCGTCAGGCATCCTTCTGCTTTCCAGCCCTGCGCTGGCAATCCGCACAAGAAGGCACAGCGCGAAGATATGCAATTAAACTTTTCAGAGGCAATAATCATACATAGTTTAGATACCATGAGATTCCTAAATATTTAAAATTAGGGGCTTATTCCTAAATAAACATCGTATTTTTTTAAATGTTATGCTGGTTCTCTATCCCTTTACATATTCTTCCCAATTGTACATTTTTTACAGTACAATCTTTAAGTATTTATGCTGAAGCCATATTTAATTTCTCATCAGCAAATGGACCGTACTCAACTAAAAACAATTATTACTTCTTTATTCATATTATTATATTGCAGTTCAAAGTATCTTTGATGTAAGGGCCATTCTATTTAAAACTGACTCTCTGAATTGTAAGCTATCCAGTGGCCCTGCTCCCTGGGATTACCCTGATTAAAGCCACCATACGGTGCAGGGCTTTGGAATTTAGGCTCTAGCAGACTGAAAGAATTCAGATTCTGTGAGAATCCTAGTTACTGCCAAGTAATAAGAAATACCCTAATATTGTTGCAAAAGTTAGAATTACTTGCAAATCATATGTCACAAGAAAATCTTATAGGAAACAGACTGTGAGTCTTGATAAAATACGGCATTTTTAACCCCAGTTTCCATTAAAAATTTCTATAATGTTTAAAGAGACCACAATTCCACCCAAAATAGTCTTAAGCCCTCATTCTAAAATGGTAACAAACAGGAAACATCTGCAAAAATAGGCACAATGGATAAAGTAGGCATCTGTCTTTTATCAGTTTTTCTGAGAAACTAAATGTGTAGATGTAATGCATCATCTACTCCAGAAGAAATCTAAACCCATTTTCCCATGATCATGTTCTTAAAGACTCAGGTTAAAACCAGAAAGCCTACTCACCCATCCACCATCCCACACAGGCACTTCTAATACTTCCCAGTGTTTCCAATAATATAACAAATACCCATTTACTTGTGTTAACTATGGGTCTGTCCACAGACACCTCAGTTTCTCTGGCACTACACACAGAAAGCAGATTTTCACCTTTTACTTTCCATACTATCACTCTTATGATGTAAAGTAACTCCTTTGGTAACAAAGGAGCAACCTGGATTTCTTTAAGGATATTGAGGGAAAAGAGTTATATGAGAGATCATGGATTAACTTCACCATATTATTAGGCTAATATTATATCTACTAGATTGATACTAAGAACTCTATCTTGCTCTGACTTTCAGAGACTTAAGGTTTTTAGCCCTGACACATCCTCTTCAGTAATGCTCTACTAAGAGTGATTCACATCATTCCTATCATAGACAAGTATTTTGCCACAGTCCATGAGCTTTTGGCAGAAGTCAAGATTGACTCCAAGGGGCTGGTAAAATTCCCATCACTATAACATATATGTATATAAGGTATTATTTCAAACCAAACTTCATGGCGAAAAAAATCACTGGACTTTCGCTTTGTTACATTTCACTGAATTATATATTGAAAAAAATTGTCAGAAGTGGGACACTTCTCATGCCCAGGTAAGGATACCCTAATAGAAAGGTATCTAACAACTGCTGCACACTGAGCACTAGAACATGTTTAAGATGATCCCTACAGTTGAGGGCCATAGGAACCAACACAAGACAGGAACAAAGCAACTTCATGTTAATTGTCTAAGTTTCTGGTTACAGGTGGAATTTTTCAGTTCTTTTGGGCACTCTGTGTAGCCACATGTAGCTACTCTATTAACAGATTTTTCCTTTCACCCTCCTGAAGCCACAATATTGCCAGCAGAGTAGTGATGTTTACTGGCTGCAATGGGTCAAACATGAGAGCCAGCTGAGTAAGTCACATGGAGAGGCTAGCAAAGCCAGCCAAGCTACTTGTTTTCAGAACTCAGAACTGCATATATATTGATGTTTTCTAACTTGGATACTGTCACCTTTTTTATTATTGTTGTAAAGTCAACATAAAATTTGTTCTTAATAAAAAAAAATAGCCCTTAACTATCATTGCTGAAAAGGCAAATAGGCACAAATTACCCTGCCTCTTAATTAGGAGGAGTTACAACAGTGTGTAAATCATGGGACTGCTCAGCAGAATTTCTGATGTAGTCAACTACTAGAATGCAGCTGTGTCATTCTACATAGGACTCCCACTGAATATGATGAGTTTCTTGATAAGCAAGAGGATCACATCTTATGCACTCTTATTACAGTCATCACAATGTTCACTTTAGCAAAGCTGAGTAGAGCTTTTCAACAATGAAATGCTGTGGTCACTCTTCTATTACAAAGTATGGTTTACAACTCTCAAAAGAAAGCAATTTTACTTCTAAGAAATGGAGCAATGATTTTAGGCTTCCAAAAAAAAGCCTTTTATAAAGTCTGGGCTGCCATACACATTGACAGGAACAAGACATTCAGACTTTACATGTTGATGCCATAAAAAGGACAGGTCTAATCTGCTGGAAGAAACTGGAGGCTCATCTTCCATCTAAAGGCTCTATGTATACATGCAAGTAGGTATGTGAATAATGTGTACAGACTTGTACACATAATTAATAAAACCATGTAATGAATATGGATGAAAACCTCTCTCTACCATGCAGATAACAATTATGTTTTGGAAACTGTGTGCAGTAATTTTTATCAAAATAAAAATCAGTACAAACTGATACTTTACTCAAGAAACAAATACAGATTTTTTTTAAATCATTGAGTTTATCTCCTGTAATCTTTAGAGAGGAATTAGAGAGTTTCCCAGAAGAATCGCTAGTTTTAAACTATACTCTTTTAAAAATTAGAGCTTTAATTCAAACAGCAACACAGACATAATCAAATTATTGAGGCATGACAAAAATAAATTAATGGTCTACTTTGTGATAGAAATAGTCTCACTATTTGCAATGTTAATTTTGAAACAGTAAAAAATGCATATATCTACATAAAATAACAATAAGAATCACTATTTTAGCTGTAATAATATCAGCCTTAAGGCTGGATTTATTCCTAAAAGAAGCCATAGAAATAGGTTGCATCTTTTTAAAAGTTAATTTATATGCAAGTCAAAAAGGTATATCCTTAAAAATGAAGCTATATTCAATCAGTAAGAAAATGGGTATGTCATGTATTTATGAAGTATTTTTTGAATTTGTGCAGCAAACAGCCACAAATGGCTTTTTTTCCCATTGCTCTTCAGATGCAGAATTTGCAAGTCTATGTTTCAAAATTAGTGCTAAAGGAAGAAAACAGCTCTTGACTTCAGATCCTTTACATCAATATAAGTGATGAGTGAAAACATCCAAGTGCATACAAGTTACATGCATAGTTCATACAATGGGGCAAAGCACAACAAAAATGGCATTTGCAGTATTTTGAGTATCCTCTACCCTTAAAAACACTGTAAATTATGACTGGGAAATTTAACAGTTTTGAGGCAGATTTGGTTTGGGTTTTGGCTTTATCTACAGTCCTTTGTCATCACAGGTTAAAGATTGCAAAGAAGAGTATGAAAGAAGGCTGAGATAGAGATGTGGTCTGAATCCAGTTACATTACAAATAAGCCATTTGATGTGTGGTCTGTGACTTGTGCTAGAGAAAGCCTCCATAGAAGGCCTTTCCATGGAATGGATTAGTTGTTGCCTTTCATTTTAAAACAGACAGAACTGAGACATGATTAGCTATGTTAAAACAAATATCCTTTGGAATTCATGATCTTTCCTTCTCAAATTATGGGAAGCCACAAGAAGAAATTATGGAAACTTACTCTTTAAAAAACAGGATAATGACAAAAATAGAAGTAGCAAAATTCCTTTGACAGTGAGGTGGAAATTCACCATCAAGTCTGCTGGAATGTCCATGGGTTTTTTTTTTTTTCAATTGTGGCTATGTTGCATATTGCACAGGATTACATCCAGATTTTTCTTTAGTATTTCCAGTGAGGGAGACACCACAACCTCTCTGGGCAATCTGTTCCAGTGCTTGGTCACCTACACAGTGAATGAGCTCTTCCTTGTCTTCAGGAGGAACTTCCTATGAATCAGTTTTTGCCCTTTGCTCTTTTCCAGTTGCTCAGCCCACCAAAAAGAGCTGGGTCCATCCTTTTGACACCCTCCCTTCAGATATTTACAGACATTCTTGAGGCTCCTTCTCAGTCATCTCTTCTCAAGATGGAACAGGCTCAGCTCCCTCAGCTTTTACTTTCCTTATAAGAGATGCTCCAGTCCCCCAGTCATCTTCACAGAACTGACCTGAGCACCAGGTCTCTCTTATACTCAGGATCCAAGACACAGCACACCAGATGCAGCCTCACTAGGGCTCAGAAGAGAGGAAACTTACTCCCTTGTACAAAATTTGTACAGGGTTCAATTAAATTCTGTAAAATTCAGCTTGTGGAGGATTTGGGGAATGGAATGTACAATTTCAAGCAAACCTTTAACAAGACTACTTTGCCAGCCAGTTCTGAGACCTGTGTTTCAGAGAAGACTGAGTGTCTTCATCTAACTGCTAAACACAGTAGCCTTAATAACTTCGGCAGAAGCCAGTGGGTAGCGATGGGAAAAAAACAGTCCCATAAAAATGTCTGGTTATTTTTCGAAGATATTAATTTAACTTTCTTGGGATAGTTGAACTGTTTCTCTTTGAGATTGTAATATTGCCTGTTCAGGCTCATGAGGAGAAGGAGAAGATAATTATAGTCCTTTCCAGACAGTGTGTTCACCAGGTGTGTTATTTTTGGATAAGTAAGTTTTTAATTGGTTCCCAGTGCCTGTCAGTAGGATGGGCTATGGTGGCATGGCAGTGAGGATCTGTGCCCCTACTGCTTGCCCCTGTTGGAACTCAATAGAGTTTAACAGAATTACAACAGGGGTAACCACAAGATGTCAATTACTGGTTTATTCACAGTGTTCACTCTTCTTCCAATGGCACTTGTTTGACTCACTCAGCACACTTCTCTTATTAGAGGACTTCTTCCCCTCTTCCCAGAGAATAAGTATTGTACAAAGATGCCATATTCTTTATTAAACAGCAGCATAATCACACAACTCTTGTGGCACTGACTGCAAAAAATTAAAGCTCCACCTGGTCTGAGTTTATAGCATGTGACCTACTTTATTTGAGGCTAGTGTTGGAATGTCTTCCTTCACCTAGGACTTTGCCTATGTGTTGATAGTTTCCCTCTCTGGAACTGGGAAGATACCATTTTTTGAATTATGTAAAACAATCTCTTGTCCAATAGAAAAAAAATTAATTTTGTTTGTTCTTTTGAGAAAACAGATTTTTGAAAGAATCTTTCTAGATTTCTAGTGTTTAAGTTATGTGAGAGAATGAAATGAAAATAAATCCTTAACCTATCTTTCTGACTGTTCCCTAGTGCTCTGTCATCCAATTTAAGACCTGAAACCATAAAGACGCCAAATGTTTTTTGCAAAAAGCACTTAGTATGTTGCAAGGACAATTACCTAAATCTATGAAAACTGGTCAAAGATTTTGCCAATTCTCCTTTTATGTAAATGATATCCTGATTAAATAAAACTTTAAATGAAAAAAATATTTTTGCAATTTTTTCCCTCTCTTAAATAGCCAAGCATAATAAGTTTTGTAAAACTTTTTAATGGAGAAAAATTATTTCCTGATCTGTAAATGTCAATTAAAGTGTAATTTGAAAAATCACTGTGGTTGTATCAACATTAAACGACATGACTAAGTTTTTACTGAAATGTTATTTCATCACGATTTAAGAAGAGCTAAATTACATTTTATCAAACATTCTTTAATCTTGTGTGCTACTACTAGTAGGAATGAAACAAAGAATAAGAAAATTTAAATTTGCAGGAGGAATGGATGTAATATTACAAAATAAAAAAAGACTCTTGACTGATCCTTCTCAAACTAGTATTATTGCATTGTGCTTCCAAGTTATTACCTTCTAGATATTATTTGCTCAACTGCATATTTGCTCAGTCCTCCCTAGTCCCTATATATGATACAACCCCTTTCTAAAACGGCTCTCAAAATTTCTACTGCAAATTTTGAATTAGGATAATGCTAGTAAAAAATTAAGAAAACCAATTTTTAAAACATTAAGTCTACTAATTTATTATATTCCTATTAATTATAATTACAAATTTTTAAAATTTATTTAATGTCATATTAAAATAAAGGAACACACAAAAGAAAGCAAAATACATTTCAATATTCTGCTTGTATATACGATATTAAGATACCTTGTTCAAAATAAGTCATGTTTTTATGGAGTTGCTATAATACCTTTGCAAAAGAAAATGGAAGGTTGATATTTTTTGCACAAATAGTCCAACTCCACAGCCTGGTATTTACAGAAGGGGAACACATTCAGTATTGTAACTTCTAATGGTTGCTGATCAAAGAATATAATACTCCTCTGCAGCCAACAGTATTTTACTGGGAAGCGGCTGATTTTAAGTTTCGTATATGATTACTCTGGGGAAAACCAACATTTGGAAATTATGACACATTCTTCCTTCCTCCCCCTCCTGCTGTGTTATATGGGAAGAGGAGGTAAGCATTTTTCATACAATTGCTCTTCCACTCTGAAACTTCAAATGTGGGATACTCATTGGGGCTTCTATAGGATAGGAGTTTAAACTGAAATTCTGGAATTTTTGCTTCCTATTGACAAAAGGCAATCATGAAATTACTCAGAATGCATATAAAAGAATTCTATCTATATGTAAGTATGAGGTATGATAGCTACAATTTTAATTGTTTTATTTAATCTGTCTTGTACTTTCAGTATTTTAACTAGGTGCAATAATATTTTCTCATTAACATTAATCTGCTATTATTATTATTAATGGTATCCAACTCTGTATTCATCCAGTGTTTTAAATGTTATGTTTGCATCTTATGTGCATTTTAAAAGTCCAAAGAATTGTATCACTTAATTCCTATATGCACACATAAAGCTGATAGTTTTGTATTTAAATCAATTATTGTACAAGTGTGTAAGAGACTTTTCTGGTGCCATTTTGATTTTTTTCTTTCTAGAAGATTTTGCCTAAAAAAAAAAAAAAAAAAGAAAGAAAGCCTGATATTCACAGAGTACATAGTAATATTCCATTTAGTCATTAATAGTCAAACACTCACACAGTGGCACATCTGACATAGGCAGCTGAGTTGGGAATTGAAGCCATAATAATTAACAATAGATTTCCTGATCTCACCATGACAAGTAAATGAAACACTCTGTGGTGTGCTTGCCCACTGGAAGAGGGAATTAACTCAGTATGAAAAGCAGAATGGAAGCATAACTCTGATTAGATCTAATGCACAAGGAATGCAACAATGGGAAGCTTGTGTCAGCAGAACACATCAAACTCTTTTATAAATATTGTGCATGAGTATGCAAAAACATGCACATATCCCAGAAGAACCATAGTGAAATGCACAGGATGTACAAAACACAATCCCTACTGCAATAAATAAATAAATAACTAAATAAATTAATTAATATTAAAATTGCTGAATGGTCTTAATTATACAAACAATTTAATCCAACATTTAAATTTCTTCAGCAATTTTGGCCCCATTCACTTCGAATTTCCTATTTAAACGACTCCTCTCCCTGTTCCTCCTGCCCGACCCGGCGGCTCTCAGCGTTCAGGACCCTGGAGAGCAGCAGCGCCCCGAGCCCCGCTGGCACCGAGACACGCTCAGCCCTGCCCTCCCACGTTCCATTCATTATTATCCTCTCTTCTTATTCCACGTCCTTTAGAACTGCTCCATATTTCCCTTCCTCTTCCTCAAATTGTCTTTTTCTCTTATAGAGACATTTACTGTTGCAGCAACTTTTTGTCTGAAACAAAATGCTCTGCCTTTCATTCTTTAAAGTGTGTTGGGTTTGTTTTGCTTTGCTTTGTTTTGTGTGTTTTGTTTTTGATTTTGTACGGCTACCTTATCTTTAATGTTGACAATATCATCATGGGACATTCAATATAATTATTGTATCAAGCATTACAGTTTTGTTGTTTTAATATGTTCCTGGCTGGATACACTGCATCCTTTTACACTCTGAATTGTAACAAAACTTACTTTATAGATATTCTGAATCAGAAATTACTGTGTTTGTAGTCATATAAAGTAGTTCGGTACAGCCATAAAAATGCTCTCGCAGTCACAAATCTTCTTGCATGTATTAAACACATTTTAATATTTCAGATTCTCTTCAAAACTTGAAAGAAAATCTAAAATTATAACTAAAAACCTGATTCTGTAAAAACTTACAAAGGTGAATAATCCCAGTCCATTCACTGAACCTGTTCACCTGCACAAAGCCACATGGTACGTCCTTGCAGATCTGATCCTCAGTGATCTCATTAAGCCTCAGAGTTTAATTAACTCTCAGAGAGATATAAATCAAGAGTGATTCCCAAAAGTCAGTACAGACTAACTGGTGTAGCTCAGTGAAATTTTTAGTTTTGGTTTCTTAAGGAGAATCAAATCTCTGTTATGGCATTATGTGAGGGAGGCAAGAAGGAAGGAAAGGAGGATGTGGTTATGGCATATACACAAACATGCATTTGTCTGTGTGTCCTTCAGCCTCCCCAGCTATGTTGGAGCACAATGGCCAATTTCAAATTATTTTTACAATGCAATAGTCATCTTCAAGCTTTTAGAATTTTGTGAAGATATGAAGGGGTAGGGAGAATCAGGAAGGCCTGAATAATGAGTACATTCTGGAGATCAACCACAAGATTCATAAGAGACCCTTTCTGTGGGTTTGGCATCAGGGAAGAACTATTTCTTTCTAAAAGCCATGAGAATTCATAAAATATATTTCATGTCTCTCCTTCAATATGAAGCTTTGTAGGTTTACTCTGCTATATGGAATTCAGAGTGCATCCTCAGCACTGGCTCCATCAGAATAAGAAATAGCTTCTCTTTCTTCACAATAAACAAAACATTCATGCAATGTTCTTTGGAAGATTCAGACACATGAAAAAAATCCTTAAAACAAAACAGTCAAACTGTTAACATTCTGTGATGGACTGTTTATAGCGGCTCCAAGGCACCTTTTACCAAAGATCCACTTTCAGTCAAAGCGAATTCCACTTACCAATACACAGTAGGAAAATCAGGCAATATAAAGTGGGAGGTCTGAAACCCCACATNAATAAATAAATAACTAAATAAATTAATTAATATTAAAATTGCTGAATGGTCTTAATTATACAAACAATTTAATCCAACATTTAAATTTCTTCAGCAATTTTGGCCCCATTCACTTCGAATTTCCTATTTAAACGACTCCTCTCCCTGTTCCTCCTGCCCGACCCGGCGGCTCTCAGCGTTCAGGACCCTGGAGAGCAGCAGCGCCCCGAGCCCCGCTGGCACCGAGACACGCTCAGCCCTGCCCTCCCACGTTCCATTCATTATTATCCTCTCTTCTTATTCCACGTCCTTTAGAACTGCTCCATATTTCCCTTCCTCTTCCTCAAATTGTCTTTTTCTCTTATAGAGACATTTACTGTTGCAGCAACTTTTTGTCTGAAACAAAATGCTCTGCCTTTCATTCTTTAAAGTGTGTTGGGTTTGTTTTGCTTTGCTTTGTTTTGTGTGTTTTGTTTTTGATTTTGTACGGCTACCTTATCTTTAATGTTGACAATATCATCATGGGACATTCAATATAATTATTGTATCAAGCATTACAGTTTTGTTGTTTTAATATGTTCCTGGCTGGATACACTGCATCCTTTTACACTCTGAATTGTAACAAAACTTACTTTATAGATATTCTGAATCAGAAATTACTGTGTTTGTAGTCATATAAAGTAGTTCGGTACAGCCATAAAAATGCTCTCGCAGTCACAAATCTTCTTGCATGTATTAAACACATTTTAATATTTCAGATTCTCTTCAAAACTTGAAAGAAAATCTAAAATTATAACTAAAAACCTGATTCTGTAAAAACTTACAAAGGTGAATAATCCCAGTCCATTCACTGAACCTGTTCACCTGCACAAAGCCACATGGTACGTCCTTGCAGATCTGATCCTCAGTGATCTCATTAAGCCTCAGAGTTTAATTAACTCTCAGAGAGATATAAATCAAGAGTGATTCCCAAAAGTCAGTACAGACTCACTGGTGTAGCTCAGTGAAATTTTTTGTTTTGGTTTCTTAAGGAGAATCAAATCTCTGTTATGGCATTATGTGAGGGAGGCAAGAAGGAAGGAAAGGAGGATGTGGTTATGGCATATACACAAACATGCATTTGTCTGTGTGTCCTTCAGCCTCCCCAGCTATGTTGGAGCACAATGGCCAATTTCAAATTATTTTTACAATGCAATAGTCATCTTCAAGCTTTTAGAATTTTGTGAAGATATGAAGGGGTAGGGAGAATCAGGAAGGCCTGAATAATGAGTACATTCTGGAGATCAACCACAAGATTCATAAGAGACCCTTTCTGTGGGTTTGGCATCAGGGAAGAACTATTTCTTTCTAAAAGCCATGAGAATTCATAAAATATATTTCATGTCTCTCCTTCAATATGAAGCTTTGTAGGTTTACTCTGCTATATGGAATTCAGAGTGCATCCTCAGCACTGGCTCCATCAGAATAAGAAATAGCTTCTCTTTCTTCACAATAAACAAAACATTCATGCAATGTTCTTTGGAAGATTCAGACACATGAAAAAAATCCTTAAAACAAAACAGTCAAACTGTTAACATTCTGTGATGGACTGTTTATAGCGGCTCCAAGGCACCTTTTACCAAAGATCCACTTTCAGTCAAAGCGAATTCCACTTACCAATACACAGTAGGAAAATCAGGCAATATAAAGTGGGAGGTCTGAAACCCCACATAAACCCCACATATTTGCAAGAATAAGGATGAGTATCCTTCAGACAAGAATAAGTTGAAGGTGCCTACAAATGCAGCCACATTCCAACACCATCAATGAATCACAGCCTTACTCTGGATTGCCCAGAACTCAATTTGGCTATTAGATAAATTGACATATAGGTCATTACATAACCTGGCAATTGAAGAGAAAGAGCAGTGTGCCTGACTTCGTAAGTCTGAGGTGAATTTTAGATTCTACAAAGCTCATTGGGCTGAAGAAGTTCTTTCTTCAGCACAAAATCACAGATCCTCCTTCCATATGCAGTGAAAGAGGAAGGCAAACCATCCTCATTGCAAGGAAGGAACTGTTATTATTACTGAGATCCCATGTCTTCAAATTCAAAAGCAGAGTAAATAATGCCACTCACTCTGTAGGCAGTGACTGAATGTCAAATGGAAACCAACACTGGTACAGTATGCTCCTAATAAATAGTATTTTATTTCTATAGTTATTTTTTTCTCCTAGCACAAATTAACATTTTTCTCTAGAAGAATCTTTGATAACTTGACTCTGATGGAAATCAAAACTTATTTAACCTCCTAAAGAAGTGGGTTTTTTTCTTTAAGGATCCTTGAATTAAGAAGTCCCACATTTGACAAAATAATGTTGACAAGTAAAGATTTTAAAGGAAATCTGTAAATTCAAATGTGAGCTAAAAGTTAGAACTGGCAAAAGGTAGTGACTGTTATCAATAAGAATTCCTAATGCACAAATACAGAAAATTAAAATTTCTTAAGTCTTATATGCTATGCAGTGGGAACATTAGAAACAGTTAAAATACAGAGGAACAATTGCAGTTGCTATATGTGAAAGTCAAAAATAAATACTAAATACCCAATCTCCAATGCCACTTTAGGTGGAAATGTTATGATTTACAGATACGAGTTGGCATCCCAAGCACACAGTCTCCTTAGAAGGTAGGTAGCTGCAATTACTCATTTTCCAGTGTCAGGCCTGTATCCAGTTGTCAGAATCAACACCAAGAGCCTAATTTTACTTTTTCTTCTACTGTATTTTTCTGTATTGTGTGGAACACCTTCACACATGAAGAGAAACCCATTTTTGACATACATGTCAAGATTTCTGGTATCACAGTTTACCTCACTGTTCTCCACTGACAAAAAAATTCTTGTGAACAAAGATTACACATACCAAAATTCAGTGCATATTCATTCAACCCTTCCAGTTTCTTATATGGAACTTGATAAAATAAGAACTAACTTTTGAGTATTGTCAAAATCTTGCAGCCTAGCAAGCAAAAAATACAAACAGAATACTGTATTGCAAATATCTCTAGCTTGCTACTCCATTAAAATATGATACACAAGGATTTTTCATTTCATTGAAAGAGTAGAACAGGAGCAACTTACACAGAGCTACTCCAAAAAGAGAGCTGAAACTTTGACTAGATTATAGATCTTTACTGCTGGTCTCATGTTCCCTAGAGGAGTCATAAGCAGACTTGTGGATTTTTGCCTTGCATCTGATTCCAGTGATGGCACAAGCAACAATTTTCATATGTAGAATATTAAAGGTATTTTAAAATGTGAATAAGGAAGAATAGTCATTGATCAGTACTGGGATGTACTGCAGATGCTACATTGAGCTCTTGGAATTCTTTTTCTGCCATTCAACTTTTTCATGTCATACCAGAATATTCTATTTTACAAGTAGTCCCAGATAAAGAAGAATTCCTTAATAAAGACAATGATCTAACTGCCAGTAGCATGAGCTACTGAGTGTTATTGGCATTTCATCACAATAGCAAAAACAGATGACTGAAATGGGGAGAACTAATTTCTTTCAAACCAGGCTACAGTCAGATTAAGTGTATTCTGAATTGAAAACCAGATAACGAAGGGCGGGATTGCTTCTGTTCTCTCTTTTAGAAGGTAGAGCAGGATATATCAGGAGGAAATTCTGTTTAGGGCACAGTTAAAATTGCCATCTATGCATCTCATTTGCTGAGATATGTGTTCCAGAGGGAAGGGGGAGAATAGTCAGAGATGAGTGATGAGGGGGACCATCACTTCTAGGAGTAGCGACAGAAAGTATCACAAGTCCTTTTTGAAAACTATGGATGTGCACACAGAAAATGTACATGTCTCGTGTTTCCATGGCTAGGATTTTCAAAGAATACCTGTATCCCACTGAAGAGAAATAGAAAATCCGTGAGACAAATGATAAGAAAAAAGCTCTTCAAGTATGTGCTAAGAGTGAAAAATCATGTTACACAATTCTTGCTCACATTCTGGATGGGTTCTTCTCACTTTCTTTAGAAAGCCACTTTCTTTGAAATCTGATAACCATGCATGCTTCTACTATAAAATATATTTATATTAATAATTTAATGATAGCTGAGCTGCACAAGGTCATTTGTGTTCTGTGAGGTAGAGGTTATTTTACTAGATTTAAAAATGAAGGAATAAAAGAAGCATGATATGACTCACTAAAAAGGCTTTTTAACTTTAGGACCTAAATATTCCAATCAATAACACTGTGGAATCATTATTCCCTGAGGAAAGAAACAAATTAATAAATAAATGTATTTAATTGGCATAATAATTCCTTAGACTGTTACAATTTTAAGACAGAGATTCTTTGGCATAATTGGTCTTTTTTGTTTTCATTCCCTGAACATCCTTCTCCCTTTCTGGAGTATTACCAATATTTTTGAAAGCCAGCCAAGCTAACAGTGGTGGTGGTGACAGCATATTTTGGTATTTCCTTGGAACACTGAATTGTGCAGCTAGTTAAACCGATTTGAGAGATGGTAAGATAATCTAATGGTCTGTAGTCTATTGTAGTTTCTGATAGCTATACCTTCTCTAGAAGCAAACAGAAATAAAAAACATATTCCTGTCAGAATGCATAAAATACTCTCAGAAAACGTCTCAGGAAATAGTTAAAAGCCTGTGTGAACAACAACAATAACAAAAATCTATCAAGTAAGATGACTATGCCTCTAGATACCCAAATATCAAAGAAGATAAGCTCCAACAGTCCAATAACTGAAGTACCAATAAAATAAAACACAGGACACTCCCTCCTCCCATCAAATGAATTCAGGTGCTGGGATTGCAATTACTTATTCCAATATTAAACAATACAAAATGAAGTAGATATTTGGACCTTGGTTAGGAAATGTGCAGCAGAACAAACAACAGCATTAGGCATGCCTGGAAAAAACATAGCTGACATCATTACAACAGAAAAAAATTAAAGAAATAAAAACCACTCATGTACCATGGAACTTATGCTTCAGCAAGTATGAGATCGATGGATTATATGGCTTTTGAAGGCTTTCATTTACAGTTAAATCCAAACTGAAACACCAGAGCATTAAAGCCAGAAAAATCCGAAGGTCAGCATTTTTTTCAATGAACAAAGTATTAAAAGTACTCTCTAAGTGAGCACTTCTTTTGTTACATAAAACCCTGTTCACTGAACCGATTTCCTGTTAGTAGACTGAATCATGGATTAGGTACATTTGATTTGAAGAATGTCACTAATGAAACAAATCATCAGGAAAGGAAAGAGAATTTTAAAGTGTGCTTAGCCCACTGCGGGGTCAGAGTGACGAGGTTTTGCAGAGTTGGGTGGAAACTCAATGGAAAGAAATAAGGAAAAAATATGAGTGTATAAAAAGGGATTTATGATGTGGTTTTAGAAAGCTGAACCTTCTGAAAGAGGCACTTGGAACTGAGGTAGCTGATGAAATATAAATGTCAACAACAATTACAGCTTAATGCAAGTGAAACATTTGTAGTACAAATTTATAAAGAAGTGTGGCTGTAGTTGAAGTTGGTCTGGGTTAATGAATGCTGTAGGGTTTTACAATTTGGATCAAACAATTGCTAGTCAGAGTTCCCTGCTTGCACCAATAATGTTATCATTAAAATGTTGCCATTTTAAGCAAGTTGTGACTGCAATGCCTCAGTTTACCTGTTTATGAAACCAGAATGGCATTTAACTGTGCTGCAGGGCTTAATCATGCTCATAAGGTTCAGGGGATCATTGTAGGAAACGTATGCATGAGAATTTTTATGAGCATAACATCTGTATCAACAGTTCTTTGAATAGTAAAAGATGCAATCTGCAGTATTGGAGGTGTAAAGAGGGTGTATCCATCACTGTATAGTAAATTACACATAATTAGAAAAACTAAGATAAAATGGGACAACTTTATAATTGTGCTGAGAATCCAACACTCATCATCCCATATGTAAAAATCTATAACTTTTTAGAGGGTTTTTCTGATATTTGTCTGGAAGACAGTCAAGGTTATGCATCAAAATCCAAAAGTCCATAGCTCATAATGGTGCCACAGATACAATCCATGACTGGATCCTTGCTCCTATACATGATGATAGCTTTAGTTATGACATTTACCATAAAACTTCAGGACATTGTTACATGTATCATTTCTGGATCCCATCATGCTGAAGAGGCAACTGCATCCTCAGCACCTTTCTAAATGTCCTTGCCTCTTCAGATGGTGAGAAATTTGCATGTGTGGTGCCTTTGACTTACCAAACAGTCCCAATTCACTTCTAATATCTTTCCTTTTTTTTTTCTTTTAGTTTGGGTAAATTTGTGGGTTTTGTTTTGTGGGGATTTTTTGGTTGGGTTATTCTTTGTTTTGTTGCTGTTGCTGTAGGAGGATTCTATGTTTTAGTTAGGCTTTCAATCTTAAGACAATATTCCTATATGGCAGAAATCAGATATAAATCCATATCCTCCTACAGTAAGAAATTACATTCTCTGATAAAAAAAACTTTGTTAACACATATTTAAAACTCTCCCTAGCATCTCTTACAGAGCATCACTTCAGGAAAATTAAACCTTCTGAAAAGCATAAAACAAAGAATTACAGTACATGACAGCTCAGTCTAACTCACTCCAATTTTACCTCTGCAAAAGCCACTGGGAATATCTGTGACAGCCCATCTCCAAAAGCAGTGCATGACAGGGCAGAGTGGTAAAATATAGAGTGAGTTAAAGGGAAAAAAGTGTTTCTGTGAAGTAAGTGAAGTGCTTTTTCCATGATTCTTTTATATTATCTGCAAAACTAGAATGCAAAATATATGTGGCAGGCCATGGATTAGCAAGGGCAGAGCTAAGGTTAATTTTATATTTCCTCATTTGCCACAGTTTAAATTTGACAGGTCAAATCAGTGGTGGTTAGCTAGTGAATCAGGCTACAGAGGGAAATTTATAGGTGTGAAGGTAACTCATGTGTATCAGTTAATACATTGGACTACTTTCCATAAACATTAATTTTGTTTTTGTGATGATGTGTGGATGCTAAAATATAAAAGCAAACCCATTTTTATAGAAGATTTGAAGCTGATTTAGGTGGCTATAGCTATTGCAGAAGTTGAAAGCTGAGTTACTGCTGCAATTAGGCAGAAGGAAGTTTCTCTGATTTCCACTCCTGACTACATTACTACAGCAGAAGAGTAATCATTGTTCCCATTATTTCTATAATTCCCATCACTGGATGCTGGAGTTACTAAGATACTAAGAGAGATGGATTGTTAGTTTTTCTCAAACCTAAATAGCATCAATCTCTGTGTGTTACACTGCTTCCAAGCACAAAAAAAGAAGGCAGATGTTTTACAGATTTATAGTTTTCAAAGAATATGTACAGGGCCAAAATTTCCTGACCTCAGGCTCCCTGCAGGGGGTTCTTAATGATCAGCATGAAGCCTGATTGAAGGAGTGTGCTGGATTGCTGGATCTTGGTGAAAGAACATGCCTGGTCCCTGAACACGGGCAAATGAACTGCTTATTATTTATGTCATAACCTGAGCTGGATGTTATGGAGCAGTGAAATATAAATGTCACTTGATTTCCTCCCTGCCCTTGTGGTCATGGCTGAAATTCTTTGTTTCTTTTTACATGATTTTCTAAGCCTGCCCCTGGCCATCCCTACATCATTGAACTTACCTTTTAAACTGCAGCTAAAAAAAAAATCAGGCATAATATAGACAGTGGTTGGAAAAGAAAGTTCTGGACAAAATTTAAAATAAATGGGCAAAATGCCCATTTATAGCATTTACATAGCAAAAGATTACTACATTTTATGAGAGCTATCTCAAAATACTTCATCCTATTAGTTTTTGACCTAAAGACAGACAGTGCAGAAGTACTGTATTCTTGAAAGAAGAGATAAAAACTACAGAAAAATGTATTGGGGGGGGACAGATGTGTTCTCACTATTGTCAGTGTCTGCTGCCATGAAAGGAAATGGGGCAGACTCAGGGGGAGACAGTTTTTCTAAGAAAATTGTTTCTACCACAATAACCAACAATAACAAATAAGGGTTTGTGTTTTAGAAAGTCAGCTCCGAGTTCACTCCCAACTTTTGCTGGATTTGGGGATATTATTTAGAATAAATAACATTGTGCAAATAAAAACACAGGATCTATGCTTTAAAACCCATTCAACTGAAGATGGAAAACAGCAAATCACTATGGGCCTTCTGAATTAAAGACAAAATTAGATGTTTATACATACTCAAGAGAGAGAATATGATTGGGAGAAGTACCTAGTCCACAGGAATTTTAGAAGAAAAAATTAAAGTATTTGAGTTTATCTAAAGAAGTCTTCAATCACACACTATTTGGGTTGCTATATTCAGCAAACTGTGAGTTGATTTGAAATGGAAATATATATCTTTAGAGTAAAAGGAGAGTGCAGATGGTCTTGGATGACTGAGAAACAAAACGAGTACTAGCACAAAATGAGCACAAACTGTTCATTTTATGAGTTGTCATGGAGAGAATTATGAATGGAAAATATTCTTACACACTAATGAAGGCAGGAGAGCCCTGAAAGCTGCATTAATTATACTGTAAGTGCATTACTCCAGTATGGACAATTTGTTGAACAGTATTTCTTATTTCAAGTGCTGACAAACTACTGTGTAAAATTCCATGCAAACACATCAGTTTTCTGAAGAGCAAAGCAAAACATTGAGATTTGAAGGAAGAAACTGGCTATATGGAAAAAAGTCTGCTCATTCAGCAAAAGTGAACACACCAAACCTGAGAAAAGGTAGAAAAGGAAAGGAGTGAATTTAATTTTCACTCCAGGGCAAGAGATTAAAGGACAAACAGAAATCTCTTTGTTTCTTTCTGTAAAGACAGAGGTGGATAGGTGATGCAGAGTAAGTTAACAGATACAAGTACTGATAAGAATGACCAATTGTAGTTTGGGATGTTGGCTGAACTAGCAGTTCAGGTATGATATCAGTATATTACTGATTGATGTGGATTCAGTGATTGAATAAGTTGCTAAAGTTATTATAAAGTAAATTTATTCATTTAACAGTTTATCTGGTAGAAAGGAAGATTGTCAAACAATATAATGTATCACATTTCCAAATTCATCACTAGAGGACTTGCAGTAGAGGACTTGGGAATAGGATTTTCTAATTCCTTCCATCACTAGGAAGGCAAATACCACAGGAAACCAACCTTTGAAGTACTCTGTTACCTACTCACTACAACAAAAAGTGAAAAATTACCCATTTAAGTACTTGAGATACCATTTCAAATCAGGCACATTCAGATCCATTAAGATCAGTAGGAGCAGATGATGTAAAATTGAATGTAGCAGCTTATGTTTGAGACAATGCTAGTAAAGGAGAATTAAAAAAAAACAAAAACAAAACAAAAACAAACAAACAAACAAACAAACAAAAACCACCAAAAAACCCAAGACTGCATTTCAGTCACCAACTGTGAGTACCTAAATCACACTTTTACTGGTCTTGTACATCCCAAGATGTTCCTCACCTTCCATTGCTGTGCTGGCAGGACAGTAGGAGCACTGATTTTCATTTGATAGGAAAAACACACCAGCTGGGATGCAGCACAGTGCTGCTTCCAGAGGCAGTTCCCTCATGTAAGGTAGCTTGCAGATTTTGAGATAATTCTGTTTAAAGCAAATTCCTGTCAGATGGCCACAGCCTTTAGTCATAATTTGATAGGTGCACAAAGAAAAACTCAGCATCTACTTTAATTAATGACACTGCCATCAAGAGTGGTGTAAAACCAGGTGTGTATATTGGGGACGTGTCCTTTTTTTAATAGAATCAATTCACTGAGAGGTTTGGTGCTTCAAAGCCAGTAACATATAGTGTCATTTCTGAATAAGGAATAATGCTTGGTTTTCTCACTCTCTAAGCACCTCCAGAAGCAGCTTATTTCTCTAGCTAAACTTGAATAAAGTCATATACATAATAAAATTAAAATTCATGTCCCATGATTATCTTTCTGCATCATTTTCTTCAGCTATTTTATTCAGCCTGAATAAAATTCAGTATTTGCTTTATTTCTCACCCTGTATATGAGAGGTTGTTATTTGCAGTCTCTGCATCAAAAGAGAGATGAGAATTCTTAGATGCACAATACAGCACAAATTTAATCTCAATATTTGTAAAACCTTTCTTGTTCACTAAAGAAATTTTCAGTTTTCATGGCAAGTAACCAGCCAGTTTGGCAAGTAGCCAGCCAGTAACAAGCAGTGGGTTTTGCTGGTTAAACTCATCAGGAGCAGGTGCTTTATTTATGTTCATATTTGCAATAACTCCCATTTTGTGACATATAAAAAAATTCTTTTAATTCTAGTAAATGTAAAATGTTTAAAATTATTATATATTCAAATGCAAAAATATAGATAACTAAAGTACTGATTTTGAAATGAGGTAACTAAATGAGTGATTTTGAAAGTTCTCCTTTAGTGTATTTCATGCCACAAAATTATTTCTCTTTTTCATAAAGTCTTGTTTATTTTTTTCCATTAATTGCTTTTATGAATTTGCACAAGATTTCCAAAATGTTTGATAAAGTGCTTTAAAACCTACTTGCTTTTATTTAGTTGCCAGTCTTCATAGGTCCCCTTGGATTTGTGGTCCATTGGAGGAAGGAAGCAGGGGTTTTTGCCTTACATTTTGTTGCTTTTTTAAAACCCAAGAGGTCTGTGAGTGAGGCTCTCCCATCCATTGTCTGACCAAGCTGTTTTCTGAGGGGTTGAGCATTGATGCTTCCCACTGTCCTTACCTGACCCTTTGTATGTTCAGTTTTGGTTTACAAAAGCAAAATTAACAATTCATTGCCTTTTTGTTTCTTTGTTTGTTTGGGGTTTTTTGTTTTGTTTCTTTTTTCAAATGTGCCTAGTGATTCACACCATCACATAATGAGTAAAACCCAAAAGAGTTGCACAGTTCCTCACAATTCTCCCCCAGACTGGCTCCTGTCTGGTTGGAGAAGAGCTGCTTGACATCAAGTGGAAGTGCACCTCAGCTTCCAGGCCAAGTCTGTAAAGTTCACAATCTCTTCATATTGCCAATCCACATCAGTGACAATGACTCATTATCTTGCATGATTTTAATTGAGCAATAACTGACAATAAAGAATTAATTTTTACTCTGATATCTTTGTTAACAAATGTGGAAGTCTCCCCTTTTAAACAAATTTTACTAGAAAAATAAATGGATGAAGTTTACAGACACTGACGTGCTTCAAAGAAAAAGCATTACAGTAATAACAGTACACTGAAATATGATGACTCTATCCACATTACTCTTCCAATTTCTTAGGGGACCTGCACTTTATTCAATTATTTTCATTTACCTAGCTCCAACAAAGACCAATTTCCAGAATGCAAATGAATGCCTAAACCCAATATCCCACTACTTAAAATTCTGAGAATTATTTCAGGTAGAAACAACTGCATTCCAATCTTAGCTTTCATACAGAATGACAGTGGCAAAGTCAAGGAAATTCTGGGCATCTGTTTCTCTCCTAGCATGAATAGTTCTTAGTTTCTGTGATAATTAATCAAATTATATGTTCCTTTTCATTCATGTAACATCACCACTGAGTCTGAGGTCACCTCAAAAACAAAGGTTTTTTTCTGCAGTGCATTTAACAAAAAAAAAAAGATCTCAGTTTTACACACAGGTTTCTAAATGTTATACTTTGGAATAAAAAAGCTGCAATATTTAGTTTCAAAAAAGTTGAAAGGAGATATTTCCCTTCCCTCTCTGTAATTCATCTAAGAGCTTAAAGCAAAGATCACATGGAGTTTAATCCTTTTTGTTTTTTTTTCAGGAAACTACTGAAAAAAATAATATTATTCAGAAAAAAGTCACCAATAGCTAAGCCTATTACTATCACTTCCTTAACACTGCCTTGTGTTGTGAATGTGCACATTTAAGTGAAAAAGAAGGAAACAAAAAGATTTTGTGCTCTTACAGTTTTATGCTCATAGTTGGAAATTTGTGAATTTTTCTGACACACAATTTAAAAATACATTTTAATATGCATCTACAAATTTTAAAAATACATATTTTGAAAACTCCTAAATGATAGTATACAGGAATTTTTAAGCAAAAGTAATACCTAACAGCTCTGAATTACACTTTCCAAGTAAAGATTAGTTTCATTTTGTTTACAAAAGCCATTGTTTCTGAGAAGTGTTCTAATTAACAGCTTAGGCACAGTTATAAAATACTTTCCATGCCAGTTGCTTTTCTCTGGTACAAGACAGATAAGGAAATAAATAGGTTTGCCCTTACAGAAATGCAGTTAACCCTTTTAAGGCAACTGATCCATTCCAAAGCAATTTCCCTTGATATAGCTAGTACTTCATCCAACAAAAGGAAAACAAACCAAATTCAATTGAACATTAATATAGGTTTCTTTTTATCTATCATTCTAATTAATCACACAATCAATAATGAAATATTTCTAACCTTGTTTGTAACAAAATACAGATCTAGATACCCTACTTCAAAGGGAATGTTTCTCTGCTCAGTAACATTTAAAACATGCAAAAAGTCAAGCTAATGGAACATTTCAAAGCAGCCCTGTTTCCATGTGAGAAGTGTGCCTTTCCTAAACTGCTATTCCTTTCAACATTATTGTATAGTGTCAAGTGATTTATACAGTGAAAGATAATCACTCTATAAATACATGAAACATAATTTAGGATGTATTTGCAGTAGGAAAACATCTTTGCAACTGTGCCCATTTACTGGTCTAGTTCCTGAAATCTTGCTCTTTGATTTATTTCTATTGTTTCACACTGAGAAAGAGAGAGTAGTTTATGTCAGTGCAGAGGAAATTTGCCATGGCTTCATCTTCTCTCTCTCCCTCTTTTCATTGTGCTACTTCAAGATGCTGTTCTGTCCCAAAGCTGGCCAAGGTACTTGTACAGGAAAAATCCTGTCCTACAACCAGTTCCCAAGCTTGCCCACAAGCCACACTATCCCCATGCCAGCACAAAGGGTCAAGCTAATTTTAAGATCTGACTACTCTGCACTTGAGCATAGTTGATTCTTCTACCCCCAAAAAAGTCTACTCTGTTCTGCAGCACCCTGTCCACAAAGAGTGCTCTGAATTTCACAGACACCTGCTGAGCAGGATGCTTTTATTGCTTCATTATTATCCTGCACATTACAGATTTACTTTAGAGGCTGGACTTTGGGGTAGCTTATCAGAACTCTTTGCACCAGAAGTTCAAGAAACCTTCAATCCACCTTGCAGTCCATTTCTCTAATCCATACTTAGTTAGTCTATGAGGATAATATTGAAGACAGTGCTGAAAGCCTTGCTAAAGTCAAGACGTACATCATCTCCTGCTCTCCTCTCCTTCACCAAGCTGGTTATTTTACTGCACAAAGGCACGATCAGGCCTGATTTCTGCTTCATAAATTCATGCTGATAGTTTCAAATCACCTTTTCCTTAGTGCATTTAGTAATGGTTGGCAAGATTTTTCACTCCAACCCCTCCTCAAGGACTAAAGTGAGGCAGGCAGTTCCCTGGATCCTCCTCCTTTCTCTTCTTAGATTTGCTTTCTTCCAGTCCTCAGGAATTTTCCAGACAGCTGTGACCTTTCAAATACAACCAGCAGTGGCCTTGTGACTGGCCAGCTCCCTCAGTACTAATGGTAAAATCCTTCAGGGATGCACTCCTACTTCTGCATGTCCTATCCTGCCCTACCTGTCTGAGTGTTCCCTTCTCTGGTCTTTCTTCCCTAAGGGTAATTCTTCCTTTTTCCAGACTTTTCCTACTGGCTTTAGGGACCTGGAATTGCTGAAAGCCAGTGTTACCAGTAAAGACCAAAGCAAAGAAGACACTGGGCACCCCATCTTTTTCCACATCTTTCATCACCAGGTACTTTGCACAGTTCAGCAGCAGGAGGAACACATTCACCCTATTTTTGTTTTTCTACAGATGTACCTGCAAAAGCCTTCTTACTGCCCATCATGTCCCCTACTGGATTCAAATCCAGAAGGGCTTTGACATTTCTAAGCCTGTTCCTGCATGTTTGTGCAGTGTTTCCATATTCCTCCCACACCACAGGTCCCTGCTTTCACCAGTCAATATGGTTTTGGTGCAAACTAAGGTTACTTGCAGAGTTACAGTTATGTTTTGTGTGTATTTAAATTTTAATTATATTTAGTACTTTGGTACATTTTTTTTTCCTGATGTTGCAAACACTGCTGTTTCGAAATCCACTCTCTTGGACAGTTATATATTTCTAAAAAATAATAATTGCAAAATTCATACCTCATTATAATTACCAAGTTAATTCTGACTACAAAGCAAAATGCCCCATTGCCAAATAATGGTTTTCCTTCATCCAATACAATCATTTGATTAGGCATTCTGTTCCATATTTCCCTAATGGTTTTAATTTTTTCCTCTGGAGAGCGAATTTTTAGTTTTGTTTTTCAGATGAATGTCATAGCTGATAAAGAATCAACTTACTTCTAGCTTGTTCACAGATAATGATAATAAAATGGGGAAACATCAAGGATGATTTATTATACCACATCGAGCAGTGAAGGAAAAAAATGTCAGTTGTGCTCACTTTGTTTTATTTAAATGAATGTGATAATGTCCTCCTTCTCCATCTTTTCCAAAGTAATGTTTATTTGCATCTGATTTCCCAACAATACTACATCATATGAAGTAAAAAAACCCAGACATTTTTGAAAGCACAGTCGGTAGACTGAGAATGCACTGGTGTTTGCATCTTAACTGTCTTAAACCCCTTGCCTGCTATATTTCCAGATACCATTGACAGTCCTCTTCAAACTCCTTTTAAATTGTGGTGTACACTTTTAGGAGAAATGAAATTGCTGGGGACTGATAAGCAGTAACAGCACGTGTCAGCAGGAAGGAGGTAACTCTGCAGGGAGCAGTGCACCTCTGCTCTGTCTGGTGCATTGCTTTGGCTACCAACTTCTGCTGTGATTCTCCATGGTTTCCACAGCAAATGTGTTCAGGATTTCCACTGACTCCAGTTTAAAGAGTCTGCACCCACACCTTCCCCCCCACCCCGCATTTGTGCAATCCTTTCCTGGACTGACCAAGGGATCCTGGCTTATGGTCTAGGAGTTGCTCAAAAAGGGAATGGGATCCAGTTCTCTTTCTCATACCAGAAGCATCTCTGTAGGTCTGGGGATAGTTTTTATAAAAGCCAAAACAATCCTCCAAAATGAATACTGCTTTCCTTACTAAATTCAGCCAATGTAAATTAGCAGTATAAAAATACTTTCACAATAGATTTACAGTTCAGGAACAGGAGGCATTTATTCCTGTTCTTACACATTATAGTAAAAAGAAATAAAATACTGGGTAAATAACAATTTTTTCTTTTTTTTTTTCCCCAAAAAAGTAGATATCCAGTGACATATGGAACCCATTTCTATTTTTGCTGCTCTGTAAGATACTGCAATGCCCTCTAAGAGCAAAGCAAACCCACCTCCTGTTTAGCAGAATCTGAAGATGGCCCTTCCTGTCCTGTCATCCAGAAACATCAGTTGTGGAAGTAAACTGGTTTTGTTAGTGCCCTGATAATGAGCATAGGATTAATGGTACAGGGGAGAAAAAGAAACATCTGACAGGTTTATAGCTCTGTCCCTTAGAGTGTGGCATTGCCAGATCTGCTGCTCCATGGCATGGTGGTGGCTATGAATGACATTCATGTTTCTGTGTGAGCTGCATCCCTCTTTTCTCATGCTTCCAACAGACTTCTAGTGAATGAATAGGAAGCAGGAGAGGAGACTTTACCCTATGCCAAGCTTGGAAGCTCTCTTTGCCTGAATTGTCACTGGTATAATAGGACATCAAGGACTTACAATTAGGATGACAGACTATTGTCTGTTTTCAGGAGACAGAGTGGCAGAAACTGCCAAGTGCGAGTCCCTCGTGTGCCTGTGTGTGTAAGGTGAGAAAAAAGGGAGCCTGGAATAAAAGCCTTATTTAGAAGCAGCATGAAAGCTGCTTGTGGGCTCATTGCTACTGGGATCTTTTGTACTGAGAGATTTTGAAAGGAAATTTAATACATTAAAAAAAAAAAACAACTCCATATTCTCAAGCCTGAGAGTACTTTATGAGTGGAGATGAATTCCACACTTCCCAGATGAGAGCACATTTTTTTGTCATGGATTAGGAGAAAAGCACAAACTCCTCACAAACAATGTACATGATTCTAGGACTGAATTCTTTGTCTTGCCATCTTTAGTATTTCTTAATAACTTGCAAGAACCTTTCAGCTCAACTTTCACCCAGAAAGCAGAGCTGATTATCCACAGTTTATCTATCAATGACAAAGAGAAATATTTCAGAGACTCTGCAACAGCATGGATATGATTTCAGACTGGTCAAGGCAAATAGTTCTCAATTAACAAGACTTTAACTGCAAATAATGGGAATCAGTAGGAAAAATGCTTGCATGATCAGGACCAATCTCTGGGCTCTAAATCAGATTAAGGAAAATTTGAAGTTTCTTTAGTCTCTGAAAAGGTATAAATTCAGAATGTATACTAATTTTTGAATACTGGCCCTCATTTTTTTAAGGAGAACACACAATTTAAAGGAATGTTAAGGGGTACATCTTACCTATTTCACATTGAGGAACACTTTAACTTCACAGAAATTGATATGCCAATTTGCAGACAAGATGGGGCTATAATTTTGGCTAATTTTAGCAACAGAAATGATAGATGTCAAATATAACCTAATCATCTAGTCTGCCTTACAAAAAGAGACCGGAATGTCCACAGGGCAATGTTTTCCCCTTAGCTTTAGCACTTATCTTAGGGGAAATTTGCCTCCAGCATCACCTATCTCTTTAGGAAATCCTAGGCAACTATCACAGATTTATATGCTTAGCAGATTATTGCACCTTACTTGTGAACATTTTTAATGAACCTCAGGAAAGAAAGATGTCTGCAGATAATTGAAAGCCAAATCTGAAGCTTTTTGTTTAAATTCTTTGTCTTTTTTTGGTTGATTTTTTTTTTTAATTTCCTTGTCCATATGCACAAATTAGGGAACCAGAGAGGAATTTGGAAATCAGAGAATCAGTGTTTCCTAAAAGTGAGCACATCCGTGGGCTGAAAAGGAACCTCTGTTGCTCATACTTACAAAAGTGCAACAGATGTTCTCTCATGTGCTTGCAAAGACGCATGGAGACGTTATAAAAATGCTTAGTCACTTAACACCCAAGGTTTCCAGACATGAAACCCTGTTAGGTGCTTGACATTTTATTGGATGCTCAGATACCACCACAATTGCTTTTAAATATGTCTGAAAATCTGGACTGTTCCAAAGTCATGGATTGTAAGGCCATCTACATCTATTTTGTGTGTTTGTACATCCTCTAGCACTAAAGCAATTTAATGATTAATGAAAGACAACAGTAAGGTCTGATGTCACTGGAACTAATAAAACATAATTCATCATAGAAGTGTCTTGGGACTGATTGACCTTGATGTCCAACTGAAACATTTCTAAATCCGTGGAAATCTAATTATTTAATTAATTAGGCTCCTCTACTTCTGTCACGGTCAGTTAAAATGCACCAAATTCAAAAGTTTTTGAAGGGAACCCAAAGACACAGATACATGCAGGCAGGGGATGGGGGGGATCTGTGACCCTTGCCTTCTGTACAAATAATGCTAGAAAGAAAAACCTCTTGTATGCTTGCAGAAACATTGAGCCATTCAACCCAAAGCTTTAAATGATCATCATCAAGTCTCATTAAATTTGTTTCAGTCTTATCCAGCTTGTTTTGAGTCTTATTCAACCTGTATTCAGTCTTATTCAACTTGTTTCCAGTCATTCAACTTGCTCAACATCAATGACCTGGGTGAAGGGATAGAATGCACTCTGAGGAGGTTTGTTGGTGATATGAAACTGTGATGAGCCACTGATACACCTGGAGGCTGTGCTACCATTTTGCCAGAGCTGGACAGGCTGGAGAGTTGGGTGGAGAGAATAATGGGGTTCAACATGGGCCAGTGAAGGGTCTGGCACCTGGGGAGGAATAACCCCAAGTATGATGGAAAACTGTGGCCAGCAAATCAAGGGTGGTGATCCTGCCCCTCTGCTCTGCCCTAGTGAGGCCACACCTGAACTCATGTTCAATTCTGGTCTCCACAGTTCAAGAAAGACAAGGAGTTACTGGAGTGGGCCCAGTGGAAGGTCAAAAAGCCTACTAGGAATCTGGAAGGTCTCTCTGATGAGGAGATACTGCAGGAGCTGGGCCTGTTTTGTTTGGAGAAGACATTCATGCATATAAATATCTCAAAGTGACAAGGGGATTGCGCCAGACTCTTTTCGGTGGTGCCCAGTAACAGGGCAAGGAACAATGGCTGTAAACTTAAACCCAAGAAATTCCACTTCAACATGAGGAAGGACCTCTCTGCACTGAAGGTGGCAGAGCACTGGAACAGGCTGCCCATGGAGGTTGTGGAATCTCCCTCTTTGGAGACTTTCCAAACCCACTTGGATGACTTCCTGCGTCACCTGCTCTGGGGGACCCTGCCTTGGCAGGGGATTGGACTGGATGATCTCCAGCGGTGATTCCCTGATGACAAAACAATACAATAAATAGAGCTAAAATAGGACTTTTCACCTCTCTTTAGGTACTCTCCAGGTAAAGGTTATAACAGAAAAGTGTGGAGCTTCGGGCAAGTGTGACGGGATACCAATGGGAATGGACATGCAAAAGCAAAAATAAGACCACAGCTGTAGAAGTGCCTTCTGTGAGACTCCTACAAACAATGGCAGTATTTACTCTGTCTGTAGCAGTTATGTCACTGTAACCAATAACAAAAGAAGAAATTCACCAGGAGGCAAAGAAACGTAAACACATGGCTTAAAAAATACGTATATTTACCTATTGGGGAAAATATTTTCCATGTTTTTCACATACAAAATGGAAAAAAAAAGATTGTTCCAACAATAAAAACTGTTCTAGTGAAAAATTACTTATATGTTCTCTTACAGATGGAGAATTATTGTGCTTGGCCATATGAAGTGAAGAAAGCTGATGTCAAGTTCAAATGAATTTAGAAATGGCTGATATCTAAAAGGGATGTCTAAATCATCTATCAGAAGTACTCTGGGAGTATCTCTAAAGAGTCTTCATAGCAGTGGATGGGTACTGAGAATATCAGAAGTCTCCTCACTCAGTTTCCCGGACCATTTCCAGGTACTAAAGCTGTCTCTGTCATGATAACCATGCAGCTATTCCCCTGCTCAGTTCAAGTAACAGCAAATATTCCATCAGCAGGTCTTAGAAAAACAATTATTTTCTCAGTGCTTTTCAGGTCAAGCACTAAAACCAATCACTGGTGATCCATGGGGTATCATTCCGTGCCTTTTTCAAATAGGCATAACAGGTAATAGCTGGCCACAAAAATCCCCTAAGTAGAACTGTGAGGGAGAAAGTGATGTGAAAGTGATGGACAGTAGCCAAGCTGTATGGGAATGCTTCTCAGTATCCACTGTGTCTGTGCCTTATTGTTGTTATTGGGCCCTACAGATCTATCTNTAAAAGAAAGCTGTAAGAATTCCTGGAGTAATCCTTTGTAAAGATCAATATCCTCTGTTGAGGTCTAGAAACTATCCCTTTTCAGTGAGCCCTGATCACTTGGACATCTAGCCAAGCACATCCAGGGATTTCTGATTTGTACCAGGGCACCCACATAAATGAGATTTAGCTCCATTTTCCCTTCTGTCCTCCTGACTACCTACTTTTCTTGCCTCTCTGCCCATCTCTCAATTTCACAGTGACCCTGAGCCTCACTGCACCTCACAGCATTGGCACAACAGGCTGCAGCAGCTCCTGCTGAGAAGGAAACAACTTGCCTGGTGGTGCCTTAAGCTGTGAAATAATCAAAAATAAAAAGAGGTGTTGTAGAGGACAGATTGCAGTAGTTGTTGACTACAACTGTGGGTACCACGATAGGGTGCCTGTTTGTGGCTGTCATAGCCATTTACACTGAGAAGATATTCTGCTCTTACTACTGTGGGTTGCTTTGGCAAAATTGGAAAAATAGCCATTATTCACACTTGCTCACTCAGAATTCAGAGATGAGATTATTCTATTCAGACTTCTATATGTGCATGTCTAAAATAGCAACTCTAACCAATATTTTCAGTCTGAAAAAGAGATTTCTATAATTTTTGCAATAATTTTGATTTTGCATTTTTGTTTTTTCTTTTTTTCCCTTTCATACTACATAGCTTTGGTATGGGACTAAATTGTCTAAGATATCTGTACTTAAACACAGAAACTATTGAAATGTTGAAATTCACATGGAGTAGGGTCAACCTCTTACCATATTGGTATATTGAAATATTTCTATTATCCTGGGTAGAGTTACATCAATGCCAAACGGTCAATGAGGTCTAAATAAATATTATTCTCATATTGGTTTTTTTTCTGTATTCAAAGAAATTGAAATAAATTCAACCAGCATCTAAGAAACTGCTCAGCATTACACAGATAAAAAAATACAGCCCCTTAAAANAGCTGATAGAGTGATACATTAATGGGTAAGATAGAATTCTGATAGCAAGGGCACAAGAAGGCAGCAAACCTCCAACTAAACACAAAGAACAGACAATGAAGTTCAAGGTCTTCTTCAAGTTAGGAACTTCACCATCAAATCAGAATAAAGAATGTAAGAAAATTGTGCACTGAAAGAAGGAGACTAGAAATGAGGCTAAATAAAATAAATTCTAGTCTGTC
>VWYE01004924.1:0-36763 GCA_013398995.1 Alaudala cheleensis | reverse complement strand
CATCTAAGAAACTGCTCAGCATTACACAGATAAAAAAATACAGCCCCTTAAAAATAAAATGCAGTAGGTATTTATATAGCTCCCTCAATCATCAGGAAAGTTCTGCTTTTCTACTTATGTTCATGGAAATATGGGTGACTTTCATGCTGGCTTGGGGGGTGTAAATGATAACAAAGTAAGATGAGTTCAAAATGGTGTAGAAGGTAAAGGATTAAATTATCTGGTAGCAAATACCTACTTGGCTTCCATAGATTTTATTGCCAGGTAACTTTGCTGCATACACAGTTTGAAATACAGTTTGAAACAGAACCATGTAGGAAATGGGGACAGGATAAAATCAATTTATAGCTAGATGCTAATGTATATATTTCTTGCAATCAGGTAACATCAAAATGGGCTATTACGCCAAAAAATATACCAAATCACAATTATATGCCCATTAACATATTTCAGAACATTTTGTTTCTCTTCCTTCTATGAATCCAGATGGACAATACAGAATAAATAGAAACTGGATGAAAAAAAGATGGTCTCACTGTTTAATCATGAAAGTCAATTAAATTAAAGTGCCTACTGATCATTCAAATATCCAGCTGAAAAGTCTGCATAGCTACTTGCAGCAAACACAATACAAGATTACTGCCATATTCTCTGTTCTTTCAAAGTTTTAGTAGGTTTTTACACCTTTTTTTTTTTAACATATGACAGCAAGTTTATTATGTTTATTTAAAGTGCCTTCAAATAAAAATTTCTCTATTTCAAGACAATATCTATTCAACCAGATGTCTGTTCACTACCACTGAAAGAAATCCAGGTTTAAAGAAGAGGTTCAAAACAGTTGGTTTTCCCAATTTATAAAAAGCACAAGTGGCGATTAACTTTGATAAGTTCTCACAGCAAGATTTGATTTGGCTGTTTAAGTAAATTAGATTTAAAATATCATTCAGTTTTTAATTTAAAACTTGGGAGTGCTAAACAAACTACCAACCAATTTTTAGAGATATTTAATTGCACTACAAATGGTCAAATAATTAAGGGCCTAATGTTGTAATTCAGTTTATTCTCAACTTAAACAATAAACCTATTATACATTCACTCAGAAAGAAAATAGAACAAACAGAAGCACTTTATGAGCTCTGCTATAACTATGGAATTGCAGTGTTTACATTAGTTTTGTAATTTAATTACCAAAGATGTAATTAACTTTGTAGACCAGGACACGTTTCTTTTATAGCTGCTGTAATTTTATTTATCAGGCACTGGCCTTCATTGCAGGATAAACTGCAGTATATTTTAAAATTCTGGCTTTAGTAACTTGCCCCACTGAATCTCTTTCTTTTTAACAAAACTTTAAAAATTAGTTAGAGCTCATATAAATGCATGATGAAACTTTGTGGAGGTCAGTCACAGCAGTGCCATAAGAGGTCATGGGACATAAGCAGTGGTGGGTTTTAGGAAGATCTTTCTTCCCATATTTATAATATGGGAATATATGGAATATAATCCCATATTTAGGGATATTAATNTGGTGGGTTTTAGGAAGATCTTTCCCAGGCCCATATTGAGGGATATTAACTCTTGAACTTGCAAGGAAGCATTAAGTGTTCCTTTCTGTCTCTTCTGTCTGAGGGAAAAGCATCAGGCCACTTAAACTGGTGTGCTAATTACACACTGAAAATTAATGGAAATTAAATTGTTCAAATGATATCTGCCCTCTATAATCCAGGAATATAGAAAAAAGATGAAACAACACTAAAGGAGGGTAGTAATGACTATGTGTACTCTTCAAAAATGCCAGTTCACCTTTGCAGCTGTCTCCAAAGTCTCTGAGGAGTCCCTGAAGTAGATCCCAAGAGAAGAGAGCCTTTTGACTCTGTTTTTCTTTTCCAACAGCCAAATGACACTTGCGGACAAACCTTGTTAAAATTATTTTCTTCGTGTTTCAGATAAGGACATTTTCTTTAAAATCAGAAGCCAAATGAGGCTGCCTGTTATGAATAAATCCCATCCATCCACATCAAAACTTACTCCCGTGATCAGATTTATTAATCTAATTTCTTTAAGCGCTCAAAAAGATTATCTCCTGAGCCTACAGCTCCCCAATGATGCCTCAACCTTGACTGTGTGATGATGACAGCATCAGCATTCAGTGTTTTCATGCTTAATATAAGAAAAAACTGCAGTTTACCAACTGATCTTACTAGCTTTAATCCCCTTAAATATATATCTGGACATATAAATCTAAATCCATTCAAGGGAGTACTCAAATAAAGAATAAGAGTTATGAATCAAACTGCACTTATTGCACTATGGACATGGCCAAAATTCAGACCTGTAGGTAGGATACATTCAATATTTCAAAGCTTACATAGACTGAGGAAAATAAAGAGAAAAATAAAGAGGACTCTTCCTCTTTTTTTTCATGCTGTGTAGTTGGTAGAGCTGCAATGAAATCCCCTTCAACTCCTTAGCACCATCTCCCAGACTGAGTTTCAGTCATGGATCAACTCATCCATTTACCACTTGCTCAACCTTGTCATCCTTCTGCTTTGTTTCTTTTTCCATGTCTCAATGGATGCATTTGACCTCCTTCAGAATCATCTCTTCTCCTCCATCTCTCTCTGTAAACCCATGATCCATCAATGTCCCATCCTTATTTACTCTTTCCAACCTCATTTTTGCCCATCTTCTGCTTTAGCAGCTCAGGTTTATCTGTCTGCCATCACAAAACAACCTTTAATCCATTATTCTCTATTATGACTCTTCTTCAGCATTCAAATTATATTTCGTATCTTTCTAAAATTAGAACATTCTTTAAAATCTTGCATACTTGTGAAACAAGATCACAAAGAAAACCCCTCAAATAGTATTTTAAGCTGTTTCTTGTTACAGGCAGTTGAAAAATGATACTTGAATGCTTTGCATGCACAGACTGTAGATAAGTGCCAAAACTCGGATTATGGGGAGATATATTGGAAATAAATACATTCTCCAGCCTCTTTATCCAGTCTATGTATTTGTTGTCCCACTGGGGCATTTACTAATTGAGAAGGATTTTTTCTTTTTTGAGAATGTCAAACAAAGCAAGAACACAAAACTGTATAGCCTAAAGGTTGTATTACTGGTAAGCCTACGCTTGTCCAGGATTACATATGACTGTCTGCCACATGAAACTGTTGACTTCATGTTCTGGTCTGTAGTTTAAAACATCATATTTGTGCTACGTGCATCAGTCAGCCTTAATACCAGCGTTTGCAACCAAGGATAATGAAAAATACAGAATATGTCATTTATCATAATTGTATCTTTTCCTAAAAATGCAAGAAAAACGTGTTATCATCATTTGAAAAAGGGGCATTAAGCTACACTGACATAAACATTTTTTTTTCCTAATCATACTAACTTTTGCAAGATTAAATACAATTCATTCATTTAGGATAAATCTAAATCTTGTCACATGAAGACTTTATTATCTCACTGAATCCTGAGGCAGCATCATTGTATATGTTGAACAACTTCTAATTGCAAATACCAGATTTTTAGCATTTACCTATGGATGTCAAGTTTTGTGACTCATACACAAAATGTATGCATACACCTATATGTAAAGTAGATCTCTAATTCAGTCTATGCATGAAATGCCATTCTGGGCTCCCCAGTTGGTCTTATCTGCTCTTTGCACCATCCCTGCACCACGACATGCAGGGGAGTCTGTGGAAATGTTCCATTTGATATATTCATTCATCTGAAAAGCAGAGGCTCATCTAGCTGCTCTGTGGGGCAGGGTGTGATACCAACTTGTGGACACACTATGTTCTCTTAGGTAATGCACCTTTTCATTGCAATTTCCTCTTGTGTGAGTATGTGCCAGGCACAGCTGCCCACCCACGCAAGCTCAGCCAACCAGCTGCTCCTCACACCTGGGACCACAAAATGAGCAAGGCTGCACAAGAAAGGACTTAATTATGAAACTGTGGAAATCAGTTTTTCACTCAGTGCTTGACATTTGAATTGCCACTTTCAGCTGCATGAGCTAAGCAGCCTTCCACATCATTGCAATTCCTGGTCGAAGCTTCCCAGAAAAACCCACGCACTACATGGAAGAATATGGGCAAATCAACAGGAGGATTTGTTTCAATCACTAGCACTATAAAACCATAAAACACTAAAAATAAAGGCACTGATGACAGTATAAAATGAGTCCAAGACACCTTTGTGTAGGGAGCTATTGGCAGATTTTGTACTTACACTTCTCCTTGGAACTGCCTGTATTTTGGGTATTGGAAAATAATTCCACAGAAGCTACATCTTGAGCAAGGCAAAACAAAACACTACCACCTTCTTGCCTGGGAGACTCTTTGCCATGTTAACCTTTGTATGTACATTAGCCAGCTAAACACAACAAAAAAACAACCAAAGTGCTAGAAAAACAAAAACCATATGACTTTACATAAAGAAAATGGGAAAACCAATGCATAAAATTTACTCCATCACTCTTGCATGCCATGCACTATTGTGAGACTTCACTGAGCACAAGAAAATCCATCTAAAGTGTTTCTGATCTCACTGGTCCCCCAGTAGGACTGTTGCTGGTCAGCTGACCAAAGAGCTGATTCAGTGGACCCTGTCTGACAGCCTGGAAGACTTGTATAACTTAGATGTGGTTTAAAGATGCCCCAGGTGCCCCACAGCCCCAGGAAGCACAGGGTTGAAAGGGCCACCACACAGCTATCTGTAGAAATGCACACAAGAAATTCATGACTTGCTCAACATCTGTGTCTGGCATTAGCAATTAGGAGCTAACTGCTGCTCTAAAGCTACTGCTGTAAATTCATGGTGGTCAAGACCATTTGACCTCATATTTCTACAGTCTCACTCTTCTTTTGCTGCTTGACAAGCAGTGTCTCCAGAAAATGCTGTTTTCCTGTTATTTTTCCACAGCAGTCTTTTAGTAACCAAATCACACGGGAATTTTTAGAAGGGGTCTAAAGTAGATAATCAACCTCTATCAAAAGGTAACACTGGAGGAGTGCAGAACTCACAATATTAGTCATTATTGAAAATATGAGATACATTGCTTTGAGAATAATGAGTTATATTTTTCTTTTTTTACCCATACATTCTGTTTTCTCACAGAAACACTGTCTCCTTCTCTGTTTCTATGCTTCCCTTCATCTTGTGATCAGCATTTTGTCCTTCCAGTGACCACAGCTGCCCAAAACAGTGCAAAAACAGACACAAAAAAAGCATCAGAACATGGAAGAAAAACAAAATGTTCTCTGTGTCCCGATGTGCTTGTTAAGCAACAGAGATTGCATGGAGGAAAAGTTTGTTGCATTCATTAAATATAACTCAGGGTTGTTTGTGCATACTCTCCTTGAAAGCCAAAAGCAAAGCCAAGAAGGAAGGAAAGGACTCTTCTTTCTTTCAAGCACCCTTCAGCACAAAAAGAACTGCTCTCGCTATTTCTCTGATGAAGATTACTTCATTATACAGATCTGGTAATCATATAGATGCTGAAAGGTAGCTACATCTATTTTTGTCTTGTCAATTTAATGGACTGAAAAGGCTGAAAAAGTCTATAACCAGTCTAAGAGGCCTGTGATGTTTGTTCCACAAGGATAAGTACCCACAGCAGAATATGGGATCCCACACATACATTTCAGTGGTCCAAGGCAAGCTGGCTCAGGTGCCAGAAGGAACATTACTACACCTACTGGTGCATTTGCCTGGGTGAAAGAGGCTTGCAGCATAACAAAGTATGTTACTACAGGCAGAAGACCATGCTCATACAGCTTTAATCCTTTTCCAGAACTTAAAATAGCACAACCTACTTCTACAAGGAATTGCATTTTGGAGCAATCTCCAGGAAATTCTCACTTCAGTGTTATTTAGGTGCAGCAGAAATGCTTGCAGGAATTAACCTACCCACAAAGCCCCACCACACTAGACAGTGGCTTTCATCTTCAGACAGAAGTGTGAGCTTGATTTTCTTCTCCTTTACTTTGACTTTACATAGAATCATTTGAGCTGTCATGAGGAATCAGACCAATTATCCATCTAATCCACTATCCCATCTTTGACAGAGGCCATCACCTCATGCTTCAAATGAAGGTGAAGGGAACTCTGCAGTTGACAATTATGAAACAATCAGCCCATAGGCAAAAAAATGCCATTAGTTAATGTTTTGTCCCATACTCAGAAATCTGTGTATCCCTTCTCAAAAGGACATGCTTTATCTGATATGACTATGGGTATTCTTCAGTCATGTCCATCTCTTGTTGTGTTTTTTAATACTTTCAACTCTGAAACTCAAATTATTCAAAGACAAATTCAACATCATACAAAGTAAAAAGCAATAGAAAATAATTAATAATTTTATCACTCAATATTAGTGACTATCTTAAATTTTAATGAGCATTCCTTCTGTTTGGTATAAAGGTAACAGATACATTAGGGGCTATGGTTACATTGTCAGTACTTCCAATTTATTACACCTTACCATTACATCTTGCTTGTGTACACAAGTTAGTGTCAGACTTCTCAAGCTCTCCTCATTACTTTCAAAGTCTTTTGCTCCTATTTATTTTGCTCTTCAAAATTCTTTCAATTTTTCTTAAATGAGGTGATTAAAATTTAGCATGGGAAATGTAAACTGATAAGATGATACTGAATACTCTGCATTTTATTTCCTACTTAGTCTTTGATCTCTTAAACATCATTGTCTTTTTGAAAGTTCCTGTGCTCTAAATGTAATTATTAGAAAAACTCCCTGAAATGGTACCTTGTTCCTCAGCAGGAGCAATTTCCATATCTTTAGGCCCAGTGAGGTATATCGATAATTCAAGTATATATTTTAGTATTCTTTACTTTGCATCTGCCATCTCCACATTTCTTCTGCTATCATGCCAACTATGTAATAAAGGTTCATTAAGTTTCTCAGAAGCTAAGTATGCCTAACCCTTAACTATTGCGATTTAATTTGCAATCCCCCCTGCTGCTCTTCATCTTTCCTGGAGAGTGTTTGAAAAGTTTTGCTCCAGCAGTATGACAGACACTGTCAAATCAAAGAAAATCAATGTTTATATAGCCTCCTGATCCAGAAGCTGTGTGATTTGAAACAGGTACATAACCTCAGGCTCAGCACTCTAACACAGCTCCTTGGCACCTGGACCACAGCTGACCAGTGACCAGGATCACAGGCAGTGTGAACAGATGACTGATTGTGTCTACTCATGAAAAGATACCCAAGTCAGTGGAATTTTATTGTAATTATTACTGATTTACAGTACACCAATGTAAATATCAGAGTAGGTGTCTAGTGGAATTTAAGCATCTGATTATAGAGGTTGGATGTTTTGATTATAAAGATAGTCTATATGTTTGTGTCAATCAGACTTCTGCCACAAAATGCCAATGAACTTCTGACTTGCAAGCTCTCACAGGAACTCAAGACTTGTGAAAATTGCAAGTTCAATGAAAGCAGTAACACACGTCTGGGTATACATTGTGCTTACAGGAGCATGGGGCTGATCCAAAATACATCCTTGTTTGACTCCTGTGAGTTTTCACACCAACTTCCAGACAAGTATCTTTCCTGGCACATTAGGTTTCTCTTGCCCTATTTTTTGCAACATTGAACATTGCTACCTGTAGTTATTTAAGGACATTTGTTCACAGATTATAAGGATTCAGCCACCTTTTAAGACTGATGCATTAATTTCAATAATAACCCTCCTATTAGAAATTCACATTAAAATAATTAATACCACAATTAAAAAAAAAACAAACCAAGAAACAAGCCAGGGGGAGATATCACCTCTGAGTTTTCAGTTCCAGTGTGACTCAGGGTTTACAATAGAGCCTCTAATGTAATTCCTAGGCAATAAATTGTACTGAAATGTAAAGCAAAGAATTTCCAGCAAAAGGTAAAGCTTTCTATTGCCTGAAAAGACAGCTGCCACAGAGATCAGTTAGGAAATGCTGAACAAACATTGCTTTCTAATAATGGCCAAAACGTATTTTAATTTCTACTTCATTTTCTGTATTCAATACAGAAAGATTTTAATCTACTCTTCATGTGTTCTAATCATGTCAGATGTGTGGGCGTCCTGCAATTCTTTATGAATAATAAGGAATGCAAATAGTGCTATCTTCACACTCACAGCTGAGTGCACTCTGTTGGCTTCCCATCAGCACCTAATTTATCAGCTACTAATTTTCAGAGAGATAATGTCTAAGGCTAGAAGAATATCTTTGTGCAAATAACATTGCATTGCTGAGGAAGAATGTTAGAAGCACCTGACCAATTACATGTGCATCAAGACAATCTTATTTGATGGAGGCAATTTTCTAAATTTCCCTCACCATATTTATCAAAACTTTTTATTGTTATAATCAACAGAAACTAAAAATGATTTTTGCAATCTCACAAAATATTCAGCTACCTCTCAGGTAATACAGAAAATTTTTTTGAGGCAATTATATATTGAAGTGTGAATGGCAACAACCCAGGGTAAATGAGGACAGCACAAATAAATGTCTAATATAATCTGAAATTATTACTAACCAATCCATAAATCTAATATGAAAAGAATTTATAAAACTACTAGTAGTATCATCAAGCAATGTTAGATAACTGAGACATAATGTATTTTCCACTATTTTCCTTTTCCTTTTTTTCCTACATCACATAGACATTTATGCAGAGTTAAATAAGAATTAAAGTTTACCTTCCTTGAGAAAATTGATTTAAAACTTTTGATGCAATAAATAAATGTGTATGTTTGCAGTTTTTTAGATTTTAGAATGGATGAAGGATAACATAATTAAATATAAGTTTTATCTTGTCAATAAGCTTCCTCCTTTCTTCATAAGGATTTTTCCATCCAACTTGTTTCATATATAAATAGCATTTCCTCACAGAAAATAAATTTTGAAATAACTTAGGGAGTTACACAACCTAATCATTCAGGTTGCATTAGCAAGTTTCCATGCTCAAAGGTTTGGGCCCTGGAGGAAATTTGATACACAATTCATCTCTATGTTTGTTTGTTTGGATGTCATATTCTAAGACACTACTCTCATTTTCTTATAGACCTTACTAGAAATTAGTTTTCTTGGTCAAACAACAAAATAGATCTTTAAATCGTACTGGAACTTCAAAATAACTTTTACTATTCAAATGTCTGGTTATTCATACCTCTGCTGCCACTAACTGCACTAATGAAAATAAAACCTGAAATCTGTCAGCCCATGAATCATAGAAAGCCTTTTTTAATATTTAGATTCCTTTACATTGCTGGTAGTGATATGCAAACTACTTTAGCCTTATAGCATCCAAGAATTTCTATGATGCTGCAAAAGTCTTTATGTCTCATAAAAAAGGTAACTTATAAATTGCATTGAAATTATTTTCCCATCTATAGAGAAAATACTTTCACAAAAATTGGGGAAAAATCTGCATCTAATAAATTTAAAATCTTCTGGTTGGCAAAGTGTCTTAAATTAGGAACAAAATGCTTGATCTATTCCTAGGTCTTCTAATAGCTTTACATGTGACCTCAGGAATTTTATGTGATTTATTATATTTTCAGGTTCACATCTTCACAAAGAAATACTGATTTTAAACTTTTCAAAGTATTTCGATTGTTTAAGCAGAAAATATTCAATAAATACTTGAAAAATATGATTTAAGCCTTATTTTTGGAGATGAAAGAACTCTGGTTAAAAGTAAAAACTTTCTGATACTATGAATGACTATAATTTTTTGCTTTTTGTTCTCATAGCAGTTTTGGGGGGGTTCTGTTGGTTTGTTGCTGTTTTTTTTTTTTTTCAATAGAACAGTAGCTTTTAGGTAACTGAAACACACTGGAAGAAAACAGGACATATACCAATATATACAGAATATGAAATGAAGATTCATTCAAGCCTATTTATGGGGAGATACCAAAAGAAAAAATAATTAACAATATTCAGGGACAACGTGGAACAATATTATGTGATGCATCTTTCCCATTATTGGAAAATGCAGTGATGCTTTGAACTTTAGCAAAAATTGCTGGTACTAGTTTGTTTTGACACACAAATGTTTTATCAAACCCAGTTTGTTCATCATGGTGTCTTTTCCTGTGATGGCCAAAGAAAGGGTGATATTTCCCATGCCCTCTTTGATGTCAATACTCAATTATTCTGTGTCCAAGCTCTGCCTGGGTGCTGCCAATCCAGGGACTGTCAGTCCTGGGGTTTTTGCAAGACTGTATGAAGTCCATCCTTCAAGTAATTTATCTGAAGAGAAATTATGCAATGTCCACAGTTCTTATTTTCCCCTAAGCTTTCCCTGAGTGGAGCATGCCATTTTTGTCTTGTCTGTAATGGCTTTGTTATATAAACCAAGTCCCTGACAAAATTGGATGTCAAATCCTATTCACTGGGGATAGTTTATGGCCAAAAGATCAGAATGACTTTCAACCCATTTTGTCAGGACTCAGTGACTGGCCTCCCTTACAGAGCCATCCTAGGTTCATATCCCTTTTCCATGTTGTTATAATTCTAAAAGAGTTCTTTTCAAACAATATGAACAGCACTGGAATTTTAATTTTATTATTTGTTCCACAAACATAAACAGATACTTTAATAAGGGATCACTAAACCTGAATTTATGTTGTTCTGTATTTCACTTGATTTCAAATGATACTTGTAAATATTTTTAATTCTATATTTAGTCAGAATAAAAAGATAGAAAATTAAGACCCTTTTTTCTTCAAGTTTATAGTACTGAAGCTGCATCAATTACATAATTTCCTGTTAATTTTTAACAGCCTCTTATGCCAAGTAGGATGTTATAGAAAAATTATGAGAGGCTTTTGAGGGTGGGATATTTTCTGTCTGCATACCTTGTCCGTGGAACCAACTGCTTAAAGCAATCAAACTGCTGGGCAGAATGTCATTAATCTTTGGAAATAGAGAAAAAAAAAAAACCCAAAAACCCAACCAAACAAACAAAAAAAAAAAGCTGTTGTTTACTCCTCTCTGAAAAATATGGATATAATAAAATATGATCAGTAAAAAGGTCTCTCCTACAATTAAATAATGTGTATAGATATTTTTAAAACATCATTATCTTGGATTTCAGCTACACTTCTTTGTTTACTTAGTTTTGCTTCAGTGGAAACTACTGAGTGGATTATTCAAGACCTAGAGACACAAATTTATCTTACAGGGATCAATGGAAATTGTAAACTTCAATGTATCAACTTGGAATTCTTTTTGACTGCAACTTTTTGGTGTTTTAAATGGGTACTCAAGCTTTGGTAAATAAAAATCCTTTTCTTCAAACTCTGGATAAAGAAGATACAGATGAATGGTGCTCAATCAATGGAAACCACAGATAACCAAAAAGTAGTTGGATATGGCTCTTAACTCTACAGAGTAGAAAATTATGACCAGAAAAAAAACCAAAACCAAACTACAAATTTAGCTTTGATTTCTAAGTTATATAAAAGGCATTCCTAATTGTAATATTTAATGATTAAAAATGCTAGTTTCATTTCTTAGATTGCTACAAAGTATGACATTTGGTTATTTAGAAATAGAAATTAATGACACTTTGGAAGGAAGTGGAATGGTTGGGAATTCTGTAGCAGTTCTAGTGCAGAAGGGATTTTGAGTGATCAGGTATAAGCCACTTTTGTGTTGCTGTTATTTCACATGGGCTTGGCTCCAGAGAGTGAACTCCTACACCAGATCCCCTTGGGCACTGGCACAGGAACAGGAGTTGGTGTTTGGTCAGTGGTTTTGCCCTCTTCCAGTTTTGTTTTTTTTGTCTGCCACAGGTAAGGGTCAGCATTGACACTGATCACAGAGACATTTCCAAAAGAACATGGCAAACATTTCCATCCAGTTCTGATGTTACATTTATGATTGGAAGGGTAATTTCCATCCATCTGGCTTTTCAGGGAGCACATGAACACTCCTGCACATGCAAGTATGAATACATGTAAGTATCTGCACAAACAGAGAATTTTGAATACACTTATGTATAATCCACTTTTGCAAGACTTACAGGAGGAGAAGTTAAACTTCACATGGACTTTCCTGGTTTTTATTAAGAAAAAAACAACTGAGTTATGAACATGCAAGTCTAGTGGAATGCACTCATCCATTTTAAAGTATTTTAAAAGTTTTATTCTTGAATTTTGGAATACCTAATGAAAAACTTATGGGAAATAGACGGCTCCTTCCTGTTAGGTTCCATATTTGAGTCTATACTTCTTTACAACCTAATTAATCAATTATGATAATGAAAAATTACATTTTCTACTGATTCCCAATTCAGTTACTAAATTTTCTTTGGCAGCAATTTTCTGCTTGGAAAATTTACTCCTATCTTTGTATCTTAGTTAGCAAAAGATCATGAGTTCTAGCAAACAACAGTTTGTATCCCTTACCAATACTGAGAAATATGGAATTTATAACTTTATGTCATATAAATGTGAAATCTATCTTCTATTCCTATTAAAACTAATTTCATTCTGTGAAATAAAAATACAAGTGTTTATATTCTCCCACACCTACATATGCCTAAGTAAATAAATGAAAACACTTTGCAGTGATGTATTGCATATCTTAACAATGGAGAGCAATTCTTTTAGCACAACTATGTGTGGCTGACTCAAAAACTGCTGAAATTCAAGGGACAAGCTTATGATGACTTCAAAAGGTTTCAAAGGTTTTTGAACAGGCCCCCTAGTGTCTCATCCACTCTAATTTTTAACACCCCAAGCAATAAAACTCCCTCTAGTCTTCTTTAATTAGCTCACAAAGTAATTTTTTTGAATTATTTTTAAATACAGAATCTATTTTACATCCTTGCTGGTTCCACAGTTACTTGTGTGCTCTCCTATTAGTGTGTTCTCAGAGAATTTAATCTCTTTTTTTTAATCAGTTCAGAATGCCCTTCTTCCAGATGTAATCTCAGTTTCCACAATCACAAGGATAGCTGTTTTATAACCTATAAATTCTTTGATATCTGTTTGTGTGAGTGTACCAGTACATATCGAGACCATCAATATTTCATTTGATTTGGATATACCCCGTACTTTAAAGCACCTTGGAAATATTTTTGCCTCTTTTTCCAGCAGACCTAACAGTTTGCAGTAGATGTTTCTAGTGCTTCTATTCAAGACAAGATAAAACAAAACAAAATCAACCCACCTCATTTGTCAAAACAGAGTTTGCTGGAGCTGTGATTATTTTTGACATATTATTGCTACTTCCTTGTAAGAAGTACTGTAATATTTTACAATATATACTCATTGATGTTCCATCTATAAGAAACATTACCCAAAAGTTATATAGGCCCATTTGGTCTTTCTACATTGTAATTTACATTTTATTTTTATTCATATTCAGAGGTACTGATTAAACCAGTATATTGCCATCATCTTAAACTCTCTAGCCTTTGGCACTTTTGGCAGTGGTTTCCTACTTTGATACTAAGTCCTATAAATGAGTCAAATTCTCAAAAGATAATTTCTCAGTGTTAAGTCAGGTAAGAGAAATGTACTGAATTTTTTTTATAAGTGCAATACTAAGGGTGCAAACCACTGCAAAGGCATTTTATATCATCTTAAACTAATAGGAAGGATAACTCTTTTATGACAATGAATAACCATGTCTTTATTACAGTCAATCACAAGTTCCACACCAACTAAACAGAACAATCTGTGCTTTAAAGATCATAGAGCCATAGCATGGATTGGATTTGAAGGGACCTTAACCATCACCTCATTCTAACCCCCCTGCCATTGGCAGGGACACATTCCATTGGAACAGGTTACTCAGTGCTCCATCCAACCTGGCCTTGAACACTTCCAGGGATGGGGCAATTGCAACTTTTCTGGACAACCTGTGCCAGTATCTCCAGTCATTTTTAACCCTCACAGTAAAGAATTTTTTCCTAATATCTAATCTAAATCTGCCCTCTTTCAGTTTAATGCCATTGCTCCTTATCCTATCACATGCCCTTCTAAAATGTTCCTCTCCACCTTTCTCGAAGACCCCTTTAAGTACTGGTAGGTGCTCTAAGGTCACCCCAGAATGTCCTCTTCCCCAGACTAGATAGATCATTCATTCTCAGCCTGCCTTCATAGCACAGGTGCTCCAGACCTCTGATAACCTTTGCTTTCTCCTCTGGACTCACTGCAACTCATGCCCTGCTTATGTTGATGACCCCAGAACATGATGCAGAACTCCAGAGAGGGTGTTACAAGAGTAGACTAGAGGGGCAAAGTCACCTCCCTAGACGTGTTGGCCACTCTGTTTTTGATGCAGCCCAGGATGCAGTTGGCTTTCACAGCTGCAAGTGCACATTGCTGGTTCATGGCAAGCTTGTCAACCAACACCCTCGAGTCCTTCTCCTCAGGGCTGCTCTCAATCTATTCTCCACCTAACCTCGGCTTTTGCTTGGGATTGCTGAAACTCACATGCAGGACCTTGCACTTGGCCTTGTTGAACTTCATGAGGCTCACACAGGCCCACCTCTCAAGTCTGTCAAGGTCCTGCTGGAGGACATCCCTTCCCTCCATCGAGGTCGACAACACAGCACAGCTTGGTATCGTCGGCAGAATTGCTGAGGGTGCACTCAGAAGAAGATGACTAGATTCCTCCTGACGATGAATGACAAATTTTCTCACACAAGTAAGCAGTATTTCTTTAACATCCATGTTCAAAACTATTGTTCTAGGTGACAGATAAAAAAAAGAGCTAGAAAGAACCCTGCCTCTCATAGTCTCATGCCCTTAGTGGACCAATATAATGAATGACTCACAGAGATCTTTTCATGTTTGGTGTGATCCATTGTTCACTTATTTCATAATTTGTGTTAAGGTTTTCGACACATGATACCCATGCCAAGATTTAGTAAGACTCCTGTGGTGTAGCTGTTGGTGTTCCAACAGTCAGAGTTTTCTTATTTTAATCTCTGAGTACCAGAGCCAGATTTGATTTGCTTAAAAAGCATGGGCATGACTTTGTCTTCAATGGTGTCTATTCAATGACAAAAGAAGTTAGAAATCACAGGAAACTTTTTCTAGACGTCTTTAAGACATCATAGCCTGAATATAGGATAATACAGGATAAAATATTATTATCCTTTTGGTATCTTATTTTTTTAAAACATTCATTTATTTCTTAAGAACATAAAAACACCCCAAACCCCAACAAGTTCATATCAGTTCATATCCTGTCTCAGAGTGTTATTTGATTTGAACTGATCTAAATGGAAAATTTTTCATGGACTTGTTGGAATCATTCTCTCAAACAGACCAATGCACTTCTGAAAAAGAATCCCCAGACCTCTTCTCCCTCCTATATGATTGAGACAAGATTGTTGCAGCTCCTCCATCTTCCAACAGCTCCCATACTATTTAGACATCTATATCATACCACATGCATAAAATACTTTACCCTTAGCTGGAGGGTTTTTATTGACAGTCCTTTTCACTGTCACTTAAAACTAAGATTATTCAAACTCCCATCAAGTCTAGAGGAAGCTTGTGGTGATTCAAACAAGATTCTTTCACTTCCTGAAAAAACACCCCCTTTTCATTTCTTTTTACTAAAATGCCTTTGAAAAACCTGATATAAACTTACCACTTAGAAAGAGAGAAATTGCAGTTTCGCTGTTGAATATAAAACCTAGAAGACATGCTACATATAAGTGATGGCAGTTTAAAAAAAAGATCAGCTTTTTAGACACCAAAACTTCTCAAGAAACTTTGTGTCACCTTCCTGTTACTATTGACTTTTCTCCAGATGATAAGCACCTGAGTCTAAAGAGAGGGTGAGAAAATGCACCCTTAATGACTGCAGAAAACTGAAGTTGCTCATGTGTTCTTTATTAAGACATCTCTTATGTGAGATGATGTATTTCCTCTTCTATTTTTAATACAGGTGAGGTTCAATATCAGAAGAAAGCATTATCTGAAATCATGTTTAAAACAAAAAAGTGAAAAAACATCAGTTCAAAACAGCAGTAATATCAGGTGTTCTACACAAATGATGACTGTCCAGAGCAAAGCAGTCAGTATAAGGTTGTACTGTTCTCTGATCAATAACTGAAATCTTACTATTGGGGTGGGGTTGGGGGTGATGTTTGTTGCCCGTTTTCTATTTTCTCTTTTTTTCTTCTTTTTAAGGTCAGGGCAGAGAAATACCCCTTCCTAATCTTCTTTTCTGTAACAGAAATGGTGAATCTGACTTGGACCAATTCACAGGCACACACCACCCTTTTTAAACAGCCTCAATGTTCATTGCCTTCACTGCACCAACTTGTCATGTGAGCTGTGCCAGAACTCCCTGCCTCCACAACAGCCTCTCACAACCCCTCAGTTGCCTTTGGACATTTGAGTGTATGCAGCACAGCATTTTTACCCATCCATCTGATCCTTGGCATACCTCATTGAAACCCAGTGCTCTACTTACACTGGGTCTGGAAAAAGAGACCAGCAAGTCCCAAGATACTTGTATATTTTGAACCCTTATACAAGACAATGGCTTATCTCATGGCTTAGCCTGCTCTGAAAAAGTTTAACCTACGTTGGAAAATGTCTTCCTTTGGTGGTAGTATTTTAATAAGGAAGAGATTGAAGTCTAGGGACCCAAAATACATTTGCTTACCTAGAAGAAAACCTTTTGAGAAGCTGTGCTCTGCAAAAAAACCCCACCCCACTTGTGAAGACACAGCTGACCATTACGTGACTGCCAATCCACTCCATGGTCTTTTACTGAAAGCCTTGTAGCTAATGAGTTACCTCTACTGACACTTGACTTGCAAACCACAATCTCAAAACTACAGCACAGTCACTTGTACTCTGTCAAAATGTTATGATGCTATTTTGTGTCCTTGACAGCTTTAACATCACAATGGCACACTACAGTAGCTCTGCTGAGAGTGGCTCCTGTTTTTAAAACCCTTTCAATAAACAGTAAAATAAAATGCTTAAAAAAAGAATAAAACAGCCAACAGTTTACTTCGCAGGAATCTGTGACTTCAAAATGGTAAAAAAGAGATTGATATCATGAGAAAAATGATGCCATGCAAATGGCATTATCAGGTTTTCAGTTCCTGCAGTGAATCACATGCAGCTGTATGCATTTGGACCACAACTGTGCATGCTCTGCACTGCATCTCGTTGGCAAGTTGTAACAAGGCCATTTGCCACATAAGAAGAGATCTGTTCAGATGGAACCTCAAATATTTACTTAAAACAACACAGCTCATTATAAACAACAGCAAGCTCCAAACATTCAAAGGAAAATAGATGACTGTGTATTTTATGGAAATACCATGTTTTGATCCATGTACGAGAACACTTCCACATAACACTGGGAAGATGTCCAGAAGATGAGCACACCACCTTCAGTGTGGTACTGTGAGAAGCACACAACTCACATACAGGTACAAATGTTCAGGACAGCTTCTGGGAAACTGCTGCTAACCTGTTCCAAACTAGTCACCATGTGAAAGCAAACAATCAGCAACCTATAGTCATCTATCAAAAAAAGCTGCATTTCCACGTGCTGTTCTACATTTGATTTTTTTTTTTTCTGTTCTATTTCTATACAATTTTCAGAAACATCTAAAGACATTTTGTCTGTTAAAAAATTCATACTGGAAGATATTTTTAACTTTACTATGCTATCCAGCAGAGCATACAAAATATGGAAATATAAATCCTCTACATAATATTCTTGTTTTTTGAAAATAATACATCATATTCAGACTCCTCATAAACGTCTGTGAAATAGCTTTTGAAGCATAGACCAGCAAGAGCTGTGGGTAACAGTGAGAAAACAAAGGCAGAACAAAGGAGATTCTTGAAATACTCCATATCTGAATTACAAGCAGACAACAACTCATGTTTTGTAAAAAAAATTAAAACTCTTCATGTTGGCAGACCAGTGTTTTACTTGACCTTCCTTCATATGACAAAGAATGCAACTGATTTGCCATGTTTGGGTGGTCTAAAAGTTAAACCTATTACTCTAGGTCAGTCACAGTCAGTTCTCTTCATTGTTGTCAAAGAGAAACAAGCACCTACAAAAGATAATACATTTCATCCTAAAATAGATTCTAAAGTAGGCCAGATTATTTATCTTTCAGCTATGCCTATTTATTCCATTTACTGGAAAGGAAGCCTTTGTGACTAGCATGAAATTAGACAACTCTCTTTAACAGGACTGAAGTTACATAAAATTAAACCTGTTCAAATCATCTGCCTTTCATTTAAGGATTGGCATGGAAATACGTGCATTTAATACCACATTTATTTTTATATCTGCAAGTTATACAGCAGTTAAACATTAACATGAAGTCTCATTGCATTCTATACAGTAATGCTCAGATCCCTTACCTGGGTATAAATACATTGATCAAGTAAATGTTGAGCCTGCAAACAAGGTCTGCTAAAAGAACTTTGCATTGCATCAATGTCCATTACTTTCAGTTAAATATTCATTTGCCATCACGTGGGTTATTTATTCGTTTAAGTTTTTCCTCATCTCTCTGCAAGGAAAATTGTGAAGTATCTCCACTAAAAGCTCTATGGGAGTGCTCTATAGCCTTTATTTCTCAAGGGTCCATGGGAAGAGAGATCAGACTTCATTTAAAGAAAAAATTTCTCCACACCAATTGAGCCTGGACTACCAGGTAAATGTTTCGTCATAACATAGGTCTGCAAAAGTTGTCCATTGATAAATATACTGTAGCTTCATGTGTTATGTCAAACTATTTATTAGATTTTTTTAAAGCTAACATATATTGATTTTCTGCAAAACACGACCTATCTTCATTATTGTTCCCCATCTCCTTTTTTCTTCTTTCTGTAATATCTCTATAAAACTTTCTTCCTTCCTCTTGCATTTAATTTCTTTGGTTATGATTTTGTTTTTCTTCTTTTTTCCTGCAACTGTCTTCAAATTTTCTGCTTGTTCTCTTTGCCCAGTCTTTTAGAAGAGTGGGCCATTCCCATAATTCTTAACATGGTATATAAAGAATTTACCATACAAGCCAATAGCACCATGCAGAAAACAGCCATATATTAAAAGCTACAGGTCTTCAGGTCCTGAAGGTTACCTACAATGCTCTCCTTACCCCTTCCCTTCCCTTCCCTTCCCTTCCCTTCCCTTCCCTTCCCTTCCCTTCCCTTTTGCAATTATGTTCACACCTTTTATTGATAGATTGTATTGGTGAGTTTTTCACACCATAACTGCATTTAGTTACTACTTTAGCTTTATTTCAAAAGTCTTTTCAGGCACCCATCATCTTCAGTTCAACCCAGTGGCAGGGTGTAATTTCTGAGGATTTATTCTGGTGATATTTTCTGCAGCAGCCAGCAGTGTTGTAGAAGCAGAGAAACAGGCCTGGGAAGCATTTATAAGGCTTGACAGTTTTCAAAGGACAACTGAATGTGCATCTAAAGCAGCTTCCAACCCTCTGAGCTTGGCCAGTCATACAGGATTTTCATCTCTCTCCATTTCCACCCACGATTAAGTTTTCTATGGGCAGCATAATTCCTACAATGAATGGATGTATTTAACTGATTTCCATCTGATGTTTCTGTCTTCCCTTCCAGCCTGATAGGGTCTCCTGCCTCTCATGTAAAAAATAAAAAATCCACTCATACTGGAAGAAAATGGCACAGGCACTTGGATTTTAGTTGTTGCAACTGTATGAAGCACTTTGGATATATTTGGAGGCAAAACACTTTCTGATGCCTAAAAGTATTCTCCTTTATGGTCAAATAAAGAAAACTGCCTTAGGAAATAAGTGATTTCATTCAGCCTGGCTTGGAAAAAAGCAAAACCCCTTAGTTTTCTAAGACTTTCTGTAGGAGAAAACAAGTTACTGAAGATTCTGTTGTGCAACAGTTCAAGGGGAGATGATGTTTATCATATTAGTACAAGCATTTAAGGCTAATTCTACCTTTAAACTACACAACACAAGGCTAGATTGACATCTAAATGAAAACATAGATCACTGGTCTTGCAGCAAGACAATTCCCCTGGTGAATGGGTTAAACTGTTGCTGTCAGATTGAATACAATTAGTACAAGTGATATGTGAAGAATTGCTCTGTCAGGAAATGTCACTGTCATTGAGCACTGTTCCCAGGCTGCCTCCAATTTTTTGTCTGGCTCAGAAAATTTTAATAACAGGTCAGAATTCAAATGGAAAAATTTAACCAAAGTGCATAGCTTCTCCCCAATTTCTATTTCAATTTTCATTTTCTGCTTTGTGCTTTACATAATTTTTTTGTTACCAGGAAACCATTCTTAACTGTCTATTTTCTGGTTTACTTAACTCTTCTTCTCTAGTTATTGTTCAGTGAAACTAACAGTTTTTGTTGTTATTTCTTACAAAACTTTGTCTTTTGATTATTTTTTCAAGTAACGATTAAGAAACCACACAGACAGCAAAAGACAAGTACAGAAGAAAAAATATTTTCTGTTGAACATCACTTGGAACTTACTCATTGTAATGCCCACCCACACCCTGTAATCATTCCTTTTCCCACCCTTTCTTTATTGCAGTCCTCCAAAGGTTACTTTTGGTGCTGATCTTTTTTTCCCTCTATATTCTTGCCCTCAGTACATGTGGCATTTCAGGACCTTGTACTTCTGTGCTAACTCCTCCAGATGCTCCTTTCTATTTTGGAGAAAACGGTCACCTTTTTCAGTGCTCTCCTGTTATTTTCCAGCAGGTCACAGATTCCTGCTGGCCCTATGCATGATGTTCTGTGCAAAACCTTTGAGTGAGTTTGCAGAAACTTGCAGTTTCTAGTCCTGCAAGGCTGGTGGCTGGGGAATAACACTGTGGGAGCAAAAGTGCCCTCAGAAAACTGGGTTGGGGATGGGTCAAAGGGAAGGTTAAGTGCCTGTTCCTAGGGTCACACTCTTTTATAGAAGATGAAGCAGGCAGGGTGAAATGGTGCTGTGATGGCAGGGAACTAGTTACTGGCTTAAGGGAATGGGTGATCAGCTGGGTACTCAGCTTGACCTATCTGGGAACTGTCTTTGGGCTGGAGTGCATTGAGGAACTAAAGGACAGCAGTGCCAGAGCCCAAACCATGGGCTTTTGGGAATTCCTTTTCCCACCCTTGCTAAAGAGCATCCTTTTCTATAGAATGTACTGTCCCTCATGACCCAGAGCCCCAAGGAGGCTCAGAAAGGGGTTGACTTGTAACTTCTTCAGCACTCGTAACCCTTCTGCCCTTGCAGATGGGAAGAGCAAGGGCTACCTCTGCTGTCAGCCCCACAGAGGCTTTGCTGAGCTGCCCAGCAGCCAGGCCACTGAGCCCTGGCAGCCAGCCCACTGACCCCTGGCAGCCAGGCCACTGACCCCTGGCAGCCCCAGCTGCTCCTGCCCTGGCACTGCCTTATGTCACTACTGGGATACCCAAACCTGCCTCTTCCCATCTCCTCCCTCTTCCTTCCACTCTGAGCAAAGACATTTCCTCCTGTGCAACTCGAGCACCAGGGTGTGTAAATCCATTTAATTATCAGTTTTTTGTGAAATTAAAGACTCTGACCCTTTAGCCAGTATCCTGCTTCAGGTAAGAACTAAATTCCCTCTCTTTAGAGAAAAACATCACAATGCCAGGATTAACACCACTTTATAATTTGCCTTCTGGTATGCTGAGGCAAGTCTGTGTGCAGATTCATTTAGCTGAAGATACCTTTCTTACTTCTAACTTCTTGCAATAATCATCATATTTTTTCAAACACTTCTACCAAAAAATACGATGACAGCTCCATTTCAGCCCATATCCCTGCATATAGCCATCCTGAGAAACATCTTTCTCCCCTCATCAAAACTCTTATCTCATATTCATTTTCTCAAATCTCTTCAATTTTAACTCAGGAAGTTTTAAGTTCATTTACTGTTTGCTGAAACCACTATCTCCTTTTTGCTTGAGAGCTTTGTATGCCCAGTAAACCACAAGGCAAGATGAGGGAGCGGTTATTGTAGTGTCATTGCCACCTAATTAAAAAAGATACACTGCAAAGAAGTGTCTAAAATTTCAATTAATTCACTAAAATATATATCTCCAGCTCTTCTGTCTGTGAAGAAAATGCTAAACCTGCCTGAGAGTACCAGCTTCCTGAAATAAGAACACTCAGAGGCAAGCAAAATGTTCTAATCAAAGCTGCTACTTCACTATTGCTAACCATAACACTCACATCATTTTAGTGGAATGACTGAACTGATGCTTTGTAAGTGCATGTAATGGCAGATAACAGGGAATGGTCCAGGGAAACCAGCTGTCATTAAAATCTGCATAAGCTGGGGAATAAAATAATCCTTCTCCCCAGAATAAAGAAAATTGTTTCTCCTTTCTCAAGATGGGACAGAAAATTCATCTTTTCCTCAATATTAAATGTTCCAGTAAGCTCTAGATGTGTGAAATACACATCCTTCATGCCAAATGTCCCAGCTGTCCACTAATCACTTGCCAATACCTCTTTTCTAAATATGCTGCCATATTCATATGGAAAATGCTAAAAGTACAGTATAACATGATATACACATAACATATATAATTATGTGCTGTAGGCTAATTTTAATGAAACAATAATGTGCTCATTTCTCTTTTTTGTCTTTCTAGAACCTTTATTTCTGTTTCACCAGCTCACTGAAATTTGAGCTAAATCAGATTACTAACGATCTAAATATATATGAGCCACTCACTCTTTTATAATATTTAGTCCAAGTATTTTTCTTCATGAGCCACAGTAAGATTTGACTACAAGAAGAAAGTGAAATTTTCAAATTCAGTTTTCTCATTCAGATAAAGGACTCCAAAGTAGTTGTCCACAGAGAAAAAAGCACCAAAATTATATTCTTTTAGAAGTATGTATTTTTCCCTCATATTTGATTGTCGTGTTTCAGAGGGTGACCTTCCACTTCTACCTAATTCATCATTCAGTCAGTGGCAGGTAAGTAAATTAAGAGCAAAATCATATGTGTAAACTGATTTTTTCAATAAAATTATAGGCCTTAATGTCTTTTCAGAAGCAGACTCCACTGAGTAAGTAAAGAGTGTTAATGATACTGCATGAATTTTTTTCAAACAATTATTCTTACAAATATCAAATATTAGGCACTAAAAGGTAAGTGAAGCAAGAGGCTTTTGCTGGCAGATTGCTATGAATCAAAACATCTTATTAACAATATTCTTATTTTCAGGACTACCACCTAAAATCATAAGCAATTTTTTTTTAAAGAAGAATGCAATTACTCATTAAATTTATTCTCAATATTTTTGATAGTCTTAGATTTTGTATGCTAATTTCCTTCTAGATAATTTAGAACCTTGAGATCGATTTGTTTAAGTGCAACAACCACTCCAGCCCAGGACAAAGAAAATATGATTGCTTAAATCTCATATATGCATCTTCCCAGAGGAGTGGAATACAGATGAGCTGCAAATGAAACACTCTCATCACCACACTGCCCAAAGCAATTTTCCAGTATGCCCCCTCCCCTCAGGACATATTTTACTCCACCTTTACTATGTTTATAACATGATTTACATGTTAATGAGAAGTGACAGGGACTAAGTAATTAGGAAGCAAGACTGTAGCTCGTCATGCATTTTAAATACTGTAGACTGCAATTCTGAAATAAATATTCAGCCCCTTTCCTCATTTTCTTCTTAATTAGAAAACACAATCAATTTAGTCTTTATAACCCAAATATACCTTCCAGAGGTAAATAACAGAAAAAAATGCATTGCTACAATAAGCATGTCTTATCAGGCTGGTTCTTGTATATTTGGCAATTTTTCTTATCATATTGTGTTTATTGAGCAACACAAAATCTAGAGAACAGTCCTTCCTCTGAGGCTGTGACCTCTGTAGAGCTACAGTGGTTTGCACTGGATGGAAGTGCTGCATGGATGTGCAGCTGTGTGTCTTACCTGGATAATTCTGTGGGTGAAGAACTTTGTGTTATGACTGGGGAGAACATCTCTTCATGGAGCTATCGAGGCCCTGCAATAAAGTTGAAGGCTTCTGTGTTTGGACAGAATGTCTTTCTGATGATGTGCAGGAAGAAAAGCAAAGGAATTCAGGACAGCTGACAACCCCTGTGTATGTACAGAAGGCAAGGAGAGGGAAATGCCTACCAGTACAGCCATTTCCACAGTAGGGATGAAAGTGGTGCCAATCACCTTCTTTCACCTTCTTCTCCTTTCACATCCCTTCCCCACACACAGTTGTTACATGGTGCTCTTTGTGAGATCAGGACCTCAGAAAATAATGCTTACCATTTCAGAACTGATTGTCTACGGTGCCGAGGGAATTAAGTTTCAGAATACACTTCTGATCTATGAACACATTACCATTCTAATTATTCAGGTCAGGAAAAAACTCAGAGCAAAAAAAGAAACTTGCTTCAAAGTATTCTAATTGAAAAAAAAAATCAAATAATTCTCCTTGCAGATCTTCACAGTTCTTTTTGCCAAATATATAACAAAGTTTAAAGACCTCTGAAGCTAAAAACTCTGTTGGGTTTATGTTACTATTCTATGCATTTTGCTTTCAAACATTAAATGCTTGGCATATGCCATAGCAATGAGGTGTTTTTTTTAGTAAAAGATGCTGCAGGAAACAGGATGTATATTTACTTATTTCATTACTGAAAATAATTGTAACTGGAGCAGACATGATGGAAATTCCTTGGTAGAGAAGTGACCAAAATGGAGCTGATAACTATTAGACAAGTGGTGATAGGTATAGTACCTCTTCTCTGAACAAGAAACACTTTCTATCAGCCCCATTTCCAGTTCATGACTGCCTGGTAAACTCTGTTCATTCACAGGATTTTCAGGCTTTCAGATGTGTGCTGCTTTTGCTTGGGATACAATTTTCTTCATAGTAGCTGTTATGGGCTATCTTTTGGTTTTGTGCTGGAAAGAGTGTTGACACTTCAGGGATATTTTAGTTCTTGCCAAGCAGAGCCCACACACAGTCAAGGACTTCTCTGTTCCTCACCCCACCAGCAATGGGGCAGGGGTGCACACAGAACTGGGAGGGGACAGAGCTGGGACAGACACTATGGCCTCATGCTCAGCACAAAGCAGGGGGAATGAGAAAGCAGGAGGCTTTCAGTGTGGTGGCATTTCTCTCCCCTAGACACCACTGAGCATGATGGAGTCCTGCTTTCAAGGAGTTTGCTGAACAACAGCGTGCCCATGGGGAATGGTGAATGAATTCCTTTTTTTGCTTTGCTTTCACACACAGTGACTTGCCTTTCCTACCACACTGTCTCTATCCCAGCCCATGAGTTTCCTCACTCTTGCTCTTCTGCTGCTTTCCCCATCCCCTCCAGGGGCAGTGAGTGAGCAGCTGTATGCAGCCCAGCTGCCAGCTGGGGTTAAACCATGACAAGATGCCTACACAGTACTAAGAAATCTAAGTGTTCTCTAGGGGCATATTATGTATAATTGCTATACATACAAGGTCTTTACAACCATTACCATGGAAAGGATCTTGTTGATACAGGATTTGGGAACTAATCATGCATGTACTATAAAGACTGAAGTATAAATAGATTTTATCCAAACTGAAGTGCTAAGAGGCAACAATGATCTATACAAAGAAAACCCAAACTAGTGTGAATAGTTTACTTTTGTCTTCTTTTCCAAAGAAATACGTTCACAACTCTTCTCTCAGTAAGACAATTTATACTCTAGTTATTATTATATATTTGAATGCCCAATCATACAAATATTTAAATATGAACATTAATGTCAGTCTGAGAGCTACCCAAAGGTAAGCAAAACATGGCAGTGATTAATTGTTTTGTGTTAGTAACTTTCATGGGAATACACTCTAAATATCTCAGCTTGAGGTACTTGTCTCCCTCATCTATAAAATATGCAAAATAGTTAATTAAAAAGGGACAGCCAAGCTATTTCCAGTTCCATATTACCTACATTAAACACATATGGAAATAAAGAGCCAAAACCCAGCACTGAAATGTAACTGGAAAGTACAGGATTGCCTTGTAATTCCCTCTGAACTCAGCTAGCCAGATAAGCATAAATTGCAGTCTACCTAGCCATTTAAAATAGGAAGAAAAAAAGTGAATTATTGCTTTGAACTCATTTTTGACAGGTGAAGTGCTGGCAGTATAGTGAGACAGACTTTCTCGTCTTATTAAAAAAAATAATTAATAAGCCAACTTGACCATCTGTTTACATATTGTATTGCTACTACTGTATCTGAAGGAGTGTGTAAATTAGTTTTTTAAAAATCAGGGAAGGAGAGTTTGAAATTGCAGAGATTGTAAAGGGGCAAAATAAGTTCTGAAAGCTGAAGCAGTTATAGTCAACAAAGAAAGGTGGATTTACTCAGCACTGGTGCAGGAGCATTTCTATAAATTAACCCAAGGCCCATGCCTCATAATTCACTTGACAGTTTATCAGCCCTGAAAATGAATTCAGGCAATTTAGATGAAGGATGGAAGCAGTGGCTTCAAAGCCCTGTGAGGCAGCTCAGAAATATTCCCTGAGCTTGAGCTTTTTGTGTTCTAAAGGTTAATAGTCCCCAATCATGCCTTCCACTGGGTTTTATTAGTGTAAAAACCAGCCTGCAAGATACTCTGGGTGCAGCATATGAGAGGTAAATAGCATGAAAGATAGTTGTTTTCAAATCAAGCTACCTTATGTTTGGCTAAGGGAGGATGGGTTTATGAGTCTTCAAAGCCACCTTGAGGAACAACCAGGACTTCAAGAAAAACCACACATTGTAGATGGGCTTTTACCATGGTTTGCTGGGTCCTGTTGCTGTCTAAGTGGTGGCATTTGGAACAAGGCTTTTCAAACATGCAGTAGACATGAATGTGTCTTCTAATCAATCCATAGTATTGATGAAATCTGGCATATGGTAATTTAGAATGAGTTAAAATTATTTTCAAATATTAGGCTTAGGTCAGAGCCTCTCTGAATACATCTCTGCTGTTTAGAAGTCAAACCTATTTTCATGAACTGAGCAGCTACATGCACAATGGACACTTTAGTTGGCACTGTGGCTTTTCATACACACAAAAACTCAAAAAGAGGATTTTTAATTTGCGTATTCTTAGGGACAGATCTCACTTTTGTGAAATAAAATTCTGTCAGTAAAAGATAGGTTTACAAACTGTAAGCAAAACTGACAATGCTTCTGTTAACTTTTTTTTCCTTAGTTCCCATCATGTTATGATAAAGACTGTCTCAAGCAGGAAACACAGACTTTTAAGCCTGATAAACATGACTTCAGCTGATTCTTAAAATTCCTAAATTCTTATAGTAATGATCTGGATTTTTAAATTTTTTTTTTCTGTCTATCATGAAGTGGTGGTTCCTATTCTACACCAAAATCCTGATTAGAATTTCATGTAATTAGGGCAGTCTTTCTTCCTGCTCCAAATGGCTTTTTTGTATTGCTATGGCCCTATTAAACTGCCTTATGCCATGCTGAGAGAGTGCATGAAGTGATTCCTGGCCGTGGGTTCTAAGATGTAACACTGAAGTCACATTGCATTGTGAATGTCCCTGCTCATAAATACTACTGCCCTAACCTGTTTAGTTAATCTTCCTGGCACAGTCCTTCTGTCCAAGTTGGGGGGAAAGTTCCCTGATTTCATGGCTGTGCAAGAAAACTGAACTGGAAGGAGCTGTTGTGAGCATCAATGATCACTTGTTGCCTTGGTCTTACAGCTCCACTGAAGGAGAAACTCATTCTGAGTCAGGTTGGACTGAGAGATCTCTGGAATGTAACATGTACCTGTCCCAAGCTTGCAAGAACCTTTATTGGAGGACTGCTGAGAAAGAAAAAATGTAAAGAAATCTCAACAAATTAGAATATCACATACCCTTCTTTTAAATAGTAAAATGATTCACAGGTCCTTGATATCTTTTACCTTTCCTCAGAAGGGCAATAGTAGTACTGCCAATATCACAATAAGCTCTCAGCTTTCAGTTCAGCTTCACATGTTCCCTTTTGTATAAAACACAAAGCATGTGAAGGAAATAGCAGGTTCTCCTTGCATTCTAGGTGGCTGAAAAAGATTGTGTACCTTAACCTTTTAAAAATGTAGATAGATTTAGTATGGCTGCTATGGAAAAAAAGTGCTGGATTCTTCCATTTTAATCAGGGTATCTATTTTAAACCAATAAATCTAGAAGCTTCCTGATTTAAAAAAAAAAAGAATTAAAAACCCCTGCAGTGTGAAGTAGCATTTAAAATATATATGCCCATCTTCCTTTATAGTTAAGCTTGTAGCCTAGGTTTTAGAGCATTCACATCTCATCTGAGAGAAGGGTTCAACACTTCTTCAGCTAATTAATAGAATAGCCACTTCCAAATTTTTAATCCAGGTAAATTTGATCTGATAAAATTGTGATAGGATTTTTTACATTTTTCATAGTTCAGACTCTGAATAAATACAAGTAATTTCACAGTAGAGAACAGAGGTTATAGCTTGAGGATGTTTTTCTTCCTGCTGTAAAAACATGTTATATAAATTATTAGAGAGGACTACAATGGTTTTCTTTAAAATGAGGAGAAACATATTGAAGTAATACAAAATTGATGAAATTATTCACTTTTCTTCCTAAAACAGATTAAAAATTCAAAGAGATTAATACATATGAGATGTCATAAGTGAAAAGAGAACTGCAATTTCTCTCTAACTTTATTAGAAATGAAAAAAACCCACGCAATACTTTTCAAGTACTAAACTAGTGTTTATCTTTTTACTTATTCACAGAAAACTGCTACTAGTTATTTAGTCTTAGATTTTATTTTTACAGCCCAAGGGAACCATTGTGATTAGCCAGTCTGACCTCCTTGATAACCTTTGCAACAAATTAGGAAATGTGTGCATAAATTACATAACAGAATACAACTTTTAAAAAACATTTCTTTAAAACTTCAGGTATTTCAGAGCACTTTACACACTAATAAAACAAAACTGACCAAGCAGTTACCAGAAAATATCCACCACTGCTCCAGCAGACTACAAACCTTTAGTGCTCCAGTGCAAGTGATTACATATCTCAGAGAGAGATGATATGAAGCTTTAAAAGGTGATGAACTTCTTAACTAAATATAAAATTCAGTACTGATTTACACTCTGAAAGATTTTATAGCCTTGCAGAAAACACACTCAATATAGAGTTGACCCCAAATTGTTTTTTTATAACACTCAATACTTTTTACAGGACACTGTAAGTTTTAAGTGACTGAATAGAAAAAAAAATTTTTTTTTGATACCACGAAGAATGTAAGTGCACTCTGGTATGACCAGAGCAACAGATTTTGAAGCTTACTGCAAATCAGCTAGAAGAAATTAATATTATTCACAGATAGTGAAAATGGCATAGCACTCTATTAACATGAAAGAACATGCAGCATTACTTTTAAAGTAATTAGAAATATTTAGATATGTAATTCTCTGATTACTTGGCACATTGAAACCAGCATTTGCATAGTGCAAAAATATATAAATGCAATGGTTTCTTTACTTTTTTATTTTACTACTATTTTAATATTTTAAAAGAAGGATTTTTTTTCAAGTGAAAAGAGCAGATGTGAATTATGTGATATTGATTTGATGCCTAAATCTCTTCCAAACCCTTCACTTTTCTTTATTCAGCTGCATTTTAGATGCTAACCTCTAATGCAAAAGCAACCTTTACCACTTCTGATTGGCTTACAAACTCATGTCGTTGTGTTTGACTTGCCCATCTTCCTCCAGGAACACAAGTGGAACATCAGACCAATACGTGGACTTTTACACAATCTGACTTGATGCATCAGCACCCAGGAGCTCCAGCAGGTCCTTAAAACCTCCCTGTGCATTCCCATGTGTGTGCATTCCCTATGGAATACACACAACTGCAGCTCCCTCCCTGCTCAAACAGAGACATCTGAATCAAGTGCAAGGTTCAATACCTAGGTACAGGATAGACCATGAATTTCCTGTCCTTAACAGAAGTGCAGAAATACATGATCATTACCAAAACCATCCAGAAATACACAGAATAACCTGAAAGCTCAACTGATATATTGGACAAAGCATCTAGAAAATTCTTTATTATTTCTACTACTGATGTAGGCACAGCAGGCAATTAAGGAAAGCTCCAGGCTGTAAGAAAATGCCTTTCACAGGGTGATGTGATAGATTAATCTGACCTTTTCAGAGGCACGGCCCACACAGGATTTCACACAGTGAATCCTGTATCAATTGTGTCTCATTGACCTCGAGACTCTTCCTGAGAAAAACATGAAGGGAATGATTTGCTTTAAGAAACCTGAACACAGGTGTCTCCACTTAAACCCGGTGCTTTAATGACCATTATGTTCAACAGAAATCAATTCAACACTGTAAAAGATTATAGAAATCTGAGCAATCAAGTGAACAATCCACTGATCTCCAGAGTGAGCTGCAGTGCCACCTGCTCTCCTTCATTTCTTTTTGGATCTCTCTACATCCAATCCCCAGCTTCTATTAGCCTTTGTCTTTTAAGTAAAATGCTTCTGCTCTCAGAAACTCCTTTTTTCCATAACCACCTGTTAAGTACTTCCTTGCATGATCAAGTCAGATCTTAATTTCTCTTTTTTTTCCCTTGTACTATATATGTTCAGATTATTTGGATTCTCTCAGCTTTTCCAGAATTAGAATCAGTCTTACTGTTATTTTCTGAACACTTACCAAATATGCAGATTTTACTGAACAGGATATATCTCTTCTGTCATGAAACTTCTATTCCCTTCCATTACTGAAAACTTAGAATTATTCTTTCCAAATAACTCCAGATAACAAACTACTACTTTGGAAAATGTAGTGGCATAAAAAAGCATGGTAAACTCTTCTATTTTGTTTCAAGTAGCTTACAAGCCTTATTTTTTTCATTTTTGCATTAAAGGCATGGACTGGGAAAACAAAAAAATAATATATTTAATTCTATGTATAATTAATGTCAACAATTTCAGAAAGGCCACTCCTACCCTAACCCCAGCAGATACACAGACCTATGGTAAGCATATAGTTTTGAATCATCACCTCAAAATCAAAACAAAACCTGATTTTATTCTCAGTAAGAGAATACACGTTTAGGATCATTGAGTCTAACCTGAAACCTTCTGGCACTGGATATTTAGATAAAAAAATCACTTAGGCCCTTTCATAAAAGGCAGAAGATTTAAATTCCCCAAATAATCACTAGTCAGTTATGAACAGTATGGACTATGACTCTGAGTGAACTTGGTCAGATGGGCAACTGTTCTGCTGGCAGGTTTCTCTCCACTGAATTTTCATGGAGAAACAAGTCAGGAAAGGCAAAGAGGAAAGAGATTTTCATTGATAGAGCTTAAACTGGAAATTTTTGAAAGTTCCACTACTTTGTTTAGATGAATGAAAATAAAAATAAATAAAAATCTCTCTTAAAAAATGTCTGATGGAATCACTTAGCTAGCATAGAAAAGAAAAATTCATGCAATCTGTTCGTTTGGCTTGAACACAAAAAATGCAAGGTAATAAATTATTATAGCTGAAGAGTTTACCAACAGAAATCCAAGAAACAATGCTGAGTCAAACTGGGTGAAAACAGAACAAATCCTATAAAACATGTTTTTTAAAAATAAGGCTAATATTGCAAGGAAAGCTCTTTTAAAGTTCCAATGGATCAGCTGATGAGTTTATATTTTTCAGAGAAGGATACGGAAAATTCAATATTGCACATAATATTAATGCCTGAATGTTATATTGCATATCACTTGTACTCCCATTTCCCTGCAATTTTCTGTCCAAGACTATGCAACTGAAAGCTAAAGGGTAACAGCTATTAATATCTTGTAAATATATGCATTTCCTTTAAAGTAAAGAATCAATTAATGAAACATCTGTGCTATTTCTACTTAAGATATGGTGAAGTGTTTGGCCATATTATCATTTTGTAAGTGAATGTATCAAAACCAATAGTGCAGCAGCAGTTCAGAGGAGCACTTGCTATTAATGCTCTCATTGGCCTAGTGATAACACTGTTATAACTGTTTAATAACCACATGCTTCTCATTACTACATATGAACAGATTTTATTTGAAGATGGTCTTGTTACACAATTTATGTCAGTCAGAAGTAAACAATTTGAGTAGAAATTTGCTCTGACTTGATGGAATGAAAATATTATCTTTGAGTGTATCAGTAAGGGCATGCTACATAAATTCTGAAAAATAATCCCCTATAAAATTATAGAAGTTGAAAAATAGAAAACAAAAAGACTGAAAATTCAGATGAATGTCTGCTGACTCTCAAAAAGGGGGCAATGTTGGTGTGGGTATTTTCATCCTCCTCATCCATCAAATTAATTCACCAAGTATTTCTAATCTGATCTTTCTGCTTTCTGGTGGTAGAGTGGCTATGGAATGTTTTACTAAATATATGTCACTGACATATCCTGACTAGTCTTTTCATCCAAGTCAAAGTGAGTCATTTTGCTCGTGGGACTTCTATCGTCTGGCCACATAAAATCCTGCTATCACACTGTCCTATCAGCTCAGTGAGCAAAGGTAATTTGACAGCTCTAATGAGTTCCATACACACAGTCCTGAGAATTCAGTAGAATTTTCTATTCTAATTCATTCAAAGAAAAGGTCAGTTTGCATATTCTGTCTCGTTGCTGCATAAAAGGTGTATAGTACATAATGACTAAAGGCCAATTCCCTCAATCATTAAAAGTACAGCATTCATGGTGTTAATACCATGGTTAAAAAGAGATATTTACGGGCATTTTTCTATCGTATTTACTTCCTAACAACCACCTCCTCAATAGAAACATTGAACAGCTGCTTAAAAGTTTTCTTTAAGTGTTTATTATTTGGAGTTAAGAGGCTTTGCTTTGATAGAAACAAATTTTGTGTTCACTAAGGAAACAATATAATTCCTGGATAGCTAAAAGCACAGAATTCTCAGGGGCAGTGAACATACTTATTATATCCAGACAGAAATACATAATTCAATCTATTTTCTCATGCTGTAACTCTATATTTTTGAAAAAGTGCACTATTTCTTCTTTAATCTTTTGAGAACATTGTTGAAGAACCATATTTTCTGTTGTAAAATACATAAGAGAGAAATTCCTGGAATATCCTGATTTTGAAAATATTAAAAAAAAGGTTGATGACATATTCTCATTAATAAATGGGCCTTTATTCCTTAAACAGTAAATTAATCAATGACATCATTGCCAGAAGCTCTGGCTATGTTGGAAAGTATTGATTCATGTTACTAGACAGTATCTAATTAATTTAGTGGCTTTCAAACCATTACAGAATTGACTGGCAGACAAAAATGACCCAGCTGAATGGGGGAAAACAGAAATGTTTGCACATGTAGCTGCAGCACAGCTGACCAGGAGCAACCACCGCACAACCCCACTGACATGCAGGGAGGTTTTTGCAGGAGCTCTTTCAGTGCATTTGGACTTAAGTCAGCAACATTAATACCCAGCCCTATGTTCTCCGAACGCTTCATTCTTGTAGCAAAAACCCCCAAGCTCTGAAATACTTTTAAAGTTAACAGTGTGCAAGGAAAACATTCAGAACTGAGTTCTATGAAAAGAACTTTCTAGTAAATGGTTGGAGCACAGTTGAAAAACACAAAAAGATTGTGAAAAACAAGTGTTCAAAAACCCAGTAAGAAAAGACTTGTTTTTAAATCTGTAACGGCTTATCAAGAAAACCTGTACTCAGTGTCCTCTCCACAGGTTTTTCTAAAGGGAAAATGTCGCTATAAACTGACCTTTTCCTGAAGCATTTGCTAAAACTCTACAAATGTCAAAACAGCAGTTCAGCATGAAGACAGCATCATCAGGAAGGAAAACTCCAGGGGTGCTTGTGCATGTAATTTAACAAAGTAACTCAATGTATAAACTGTTTTTACTTTAACTTGTAATACCCCTATCAAACTAGTAGACTTCTAGCTATATGTGAGATTAAAATGTAGACAAAAGATTTTTTTTCTAACATTCAATGTTCAACAGCTTTCCTGGCACTAAATGCAGTTTAAAAAATAATGAGAAAAGCAAACTAATAAGGTTTAATTGCCAATGAACAGCATACAGGACCAAACAACATGATGAAATTTCAGGGCAATCAGACAATAGTACACATTGTCCAGGTCTTTTTAATCCTTTTTCATCTTTTATTGTATCACAGTCAGTATTAATACATTTCTCTGTCACCAAAGTAAATGAATCCTGATTTTGTTTCTGAATGGGTATTCACCTGGCATCAGGAAGGCCCACCAGTTTCACTGGAAGGCTGAGAGAAACAAGAATGCATGGAAGTGAACAACGAATGTTTCATCCAGTCTTATTTTCTAAAAATTGCATGACCCTAGGATGATNGCAGTCTCACAATTACTAACTAATACTAGTGAGTAGAAGCACATCTATGCAAATGATTTTGTGCAGTGAGTTTGTGGAAGGTACTGTTTAAGAGCATTTATCTCACTATTACTCTAAAGTATTAACTTACTACAGAGATGTTACTAGTGAAGTAAAATACCCAGTACCTAGACAATGATCCCTATGGGTTCCTTCCAAATTGAGATGTTCTGTGTTATTCAACTTTATTAGTACAGATTTTTTACAGACCATTGGAGGTGAAAGTAGGTATTCACAGGATAACAGTAAAGATTTTGTGACTGGTGGATGCACAGGTTTGACTACTGAGTTTTTTTTCCTACTGACTCCAAGAAAGAAAATACTTTCTACAAAGCATTTATAGACCCCATAATTTTCCTCATGTTCCTTTTTACTTGGTCCTAACTAAAACCCAATTACTGACCTGCAGTTCCTGAAGTTGCTGTGTTGAAAAAAATGTTGCAGAAAGCCAAATATGACCTTCAAGCTATGGAGATCATGAAATAAAATCATTTCTTGTTATGGAAATTTAGAGGGTAGGTTGATAAAATACAGATGGATGGAGACTGATAAATCCTCACAGTATAACATAAAGAAAGATATCCAAACAGGTAAATGAATGGATTCTTCAGAAATGTATCTTACAGAAAAGTGTGAAGCACTGGAAATCTGTAGAGCATCAGACTGAGTTGGATAATCAAGAAACACACTGGATGTTTTATCCAGTTGGAAGAATTATGCCTGCTGCTCTGCTTTATGGCTGTCTAGAAGCCGTTAAAGTGCATTAAGCTGGAAGTGAAACAGTATTTTTCAGTCTTCAAATGTGGCAGTTTTGAGTGTGAGACAGAAGACAATTTAGGAACCTCTGAAACGCTTGTTGGTATAATAGCAGCCATCCATCCTCCCTCAAGCACAAGCTGATGTTTTAGTTTTGTCCTCTGTTTAACTGCAAAGTGCTCGGATGAGCTCTTGTTAAACCCTGCTTTTGCCCCAACTGGCTTTGCTGGTCTTGACTCCTAGGATTTTTGGAGGCTCACCTGTTTTTCACAGTGCTTAATCTCCTTAATTCATGCATTAAAAAGCATTTCCTCTGCCTTGTAAACAAAGTGGGAGTTTGTTTCCATAGAAACAACAAAAAACCTGGAGCTGTTTCTCTTTCCGCAAGTGTGAGGCCCTGGTTTTATTCCTTAGGAAAAACATAAGGATCCCACATCATGCCCTATGTTTAGGGGATACAAGACCAGCACTTGCCCAGATAAAGTCTAACTCTCAACTCTGAATCATAAACCGACCTTGCTATTCTTCTGTTTATGGAGATGTAAGCCAAAAATGTGGCTTAAATCTCAATATTTCCTAACTACACTGTTATTACCCCATCACCATAATACAGCTTTTGGTTCCAGCTAACATTTTGAAGTCATTGCATGCTATTCAGAAGTCAACCTTTGTACATTATTTCCTTAGCCAAATAATAAAATTATTCAATTATAACAAGATCTGGCACAAAACTATGTCAAAAGCATGAGGTCTCCATGTAATATAGAAGCTGACCTAAATAGAAGGAACAGCAATTTTTATACAACTGTTTTCATTTTGTTTTGCTTTTCTCTCCCCCTAGTACACATATGAAATACCAGTTTCTGTTTGCTGGAGCTTCACTATTACAGCAGTACAGAAAATACTGAACACTTTAACTCCTTTGAGTCCCCAACAGTCAGCACTTGTTTCACACTGGGATTTTCTGAGGACTACGAGACTCAAGTTCTTTACTCAAGTTTCTGATAGGTTCATGTTTAGTGGCTAGTAGACCTTTTTTCTTTTTATTTTTTTTTAATGACCATATATTTGCACTGTCAACTCCTTATTATGGAGATTCTGCCTATGACCAGAGTTCTGAATGGTTTCCTGCCCTTTCCCATATGCATTTAACATGTGGGCACCTTGTTCCATAACACAGACCTAATTGCTAGTACAGCTACATTATTCTGACAGCTGTATTCATTAGAAACACAGATACTCTGTGTCTTCATCAGCAAGTGACAAGAAAAAGTACAAAGAAAAGGGAAATCCTTAAGACTTTGAATATAAATATTATAGTACAGTTTGCAAATTCCATGTTTTTCTTTTATTTTCTTTATAAAATAGCTATTTTGGTAATAACATTAGGCTTATTCTCAAGATGAGCAAAAGCATCATCATTCCCAATCCCATTCCTTTCCTAGTTAACTCTTCTATTGTTTTTAATATCATTCTCTTTTTAGTTTTTTGTGTGTTTGTTTGTTT
>VWYE01004911.1:0-10225 GCA_013398995.1 Alaudala cheleensis | reverse complement strand
CAGCATAAAACCTGAAAGACAGAAGGCACAAGTTAGAACAGGGGCTTCCCAAAGGTTTTTTCAACTAGATCCAGAAAGATGGAAGCCTTGTCTCCACAAGAGACAGTATTTCATAGGTTCCCAGAAGGTTTGGAGAGTCTCCAGAAGGCTTGGGGTGACTGTGTTTTACTGATGGGTGATGTGAGATTCCCAAAAGCAGGTGGGAATCTGGGATGGGGAGCACACACAGACTCCCTGGCTTGCCAAACTGCCCTCTTCCTTGCCCAGATTTATGACCTGCTTTTCAAAGAATCCTGGAATTATTTAGGCTGGAAAACCCCTCTAGCATCAAGTCCAGCCATTAATCCAGCACTGCCAAACCCACTAAACCATGTCCCCAAGTGCCACATCCACATTTCTTGAACATTTACAGGGACAGTGATTCCACCACTTCCTGGACAGCCTGTTCCAATCACTGACCACACTTTCAATGAAGAAATTTTTTTCTGATTTTGAAAGCTTATCCATGATATGGGCTATCCACCAGGCTGGTGGCCTTTCTCTGGAGGTTTTTTGGAGCTTGAACTCATTGTTCTCAGCACATTTTCACCCAAAGGACACCACCACATCCTGCTGCAAAGAGGCAGCATCAGTGTAAAGAATGAAAGCGTTGTCCTAGAAGGGAATGAAGCCAGAGGATCATTTTCCCCTCCAGTGTGCACAGCTCTGCTCCCTCAGTCTTCAATGCTTTGGCCCTTAATCCTGGGCATTCAAATGCATTTGAAAAAAAATCATCAAACACTGATTTAAATGACAGTGTGGGTTTTTTTATTATTAAATTATTAAACAAAAGTAATTCTTATTGTGGTTTCAATATTGACTTCCGAATTACCTTTTGCTTGCAGTAGGATCAAAAGCACCTCTCATTTATTCTAATTCTTCTATTTACTTTAATCAAAGCTAAATACATTTTTAATTCTCGGCTGCTGCATTAATTTTTTGTTTAAATTTACCTTTTGTGCTTTTGATAGGTTTTCACCCCACCCCCTTGAACTTTAAGGGGGGAAAAAAGGGAAAAATCCCATTACTTCTAACAAACAACAGCTTCACCTCTGAACCACTGGGCTGGGAACCTCAGCTCAAGCAGGTCGTGCAGCTTGGCTGCAGAGTGTTGTAAAGAAGCAAGGTGATGTCTGAGTGAAACCAACTGTGTGGATGGAGTCTAAAAGTCTTTTTTGGGAGGGAAAAGTGGATGGGAAATGGCTCACTCCAAACCCTTCAGTGAGCTGGGGGGATGGCCTGTATGGTTTTGAGTTTGGAGANAGTCTCCAGAAGGCTTGGGGTGACTGTGTTTTACTGATGGGTGATGTGAGATTCCCAAAAGCAGGTGGGAATCTGGGATGGGGAGCACACACAGACTCCCTGGCTTGCCAAACTGCCCTCTTCCTTGCCCAGATTTATGACCTGCTTTTCAAAGAATCCTGGAATTATTTAGGCTGGAAAACCCCTCTAGCATCAAGTCCAGCCATTAATCCAGCACTGCCAAACCCACTAAACCATGTCCCCAAGTGCCACATCCACATTTCTTGAACATTTACAGGGACAGTGATTCCACCACTTCCTGGACAGCCTGTTCCAATCACTGACCACACTTTCAATGAAGAAATTTTTTTCTGATTTTGAAAGCTTATCCATGATATGGGCTATCCACCAGGCTGGTGGCCTTTCTCTGGAGGTTTTTTGGAGCTTGAACTCATTGTTCTCAGCACATTTTCACCCAAAGGACACCACCACATCCTGCTGCAAAGAGGCAGCATCAGTGTAAAGAATGAAAGCGTTGTCCTAGAAGGGAATGAAGCCAGAGGATCATTTTCCCCTCCAGTGTGCACAGCTCTGCTCCCTCAGTCTTCAATGCTTTGGCCCTTAATCCTGGGCATTCAAATGCATTTGAAAAAAAATCATCAAACACTGATTTAAATGACAGTGTGGGTTTTTTTATTATTAAATTATTAAACAAAAGTAATTCTTATTGTGGTTTCAATATTGACTTCCGAATTACCTTTTGCTTGCAGTAGGATCAAAAGCACCTCTCATTTATTCTAATTCTTCTATTTACTTTAATCAAAGCTAAATACATTTTTAATTCTCGGCTGCTGCATTAATTTTTTGTTTAAATTTACCTTTTGTGCTTTTGATAGGTTTTCACCCCACCCTCTTGAACTTTAAGGGGGGAAAAAAGGGAAAAATCCCATTACTTCTAACAAACAACAGCTTCACCTCTGAACCACTGGGCTGGGAACCTCAGCTCAAGCAGGTCGTGCAGCTTGGCTACAGAATGTTGTAAAGAAGCAACTGAGTGAAACCAACTGTGTGGATGGAGTCTAAAAGTCTTCTGTGGGAGGGAAAAGAGGATGGGAAATGGCTCACTCCAAACCCTTCACTGAGCTGGGGGGATGGCCTGTATGGTTTTGAGTTTGGAGACAGCTGGGACAGAGGACTCAGCTTCCAGCACCATCCCCACTTTGCAGCTGGGCAAGGTGAAGAGAGGTCAAACAACCTGCCCAAGATTTCCTCTGCGGGGCAGGAGCAGAGCTGGGAATAAAATCAAGTCCCCAGTTTGCTCCTCTCTCGTGTGCAGGCCCAAAGGCAATGACAAACATCTTACGTTGCTCTGGGGAGGTCGAACTTATGGCAGCTCTGGATGTGGAACATGAGGTCTCCTCCATTGAGGTATTCCATCACAAAAAAGAGGTTTTCCTAGAGAAGGAGACAAGGTGAGAAGAAATAAGGGGTGGTGAAGAGCGAGGTAAAAGTTTAAATATTAAAAAAAAAAAATCAAACTGGTCAGAAAGCACCCAAAAAGAGGAAGGAAAATGAGGGTTTTGGAAAGAAAGCAGCTTCTTTTTCAGATTCCTCATTTCTCCTCTGAGCCAATACTCACACTCCCAGCTCTGATTTCTGTAAACATCATTAGCAAACACTGCAAAGCCACTTCATGACCAGCTGGGGCTGTGGATTTTTACCAGCAGAGCTCCAGGCTCACAGAAAGGGGTCAGTGACTCTACAGTGCCTGTACAGCAGAAGGACAGATGGGACAAGCTTCTCAGGGAAGTACTGGGAAAGGCAAAAATCACTTGCAGCTCTCCTCTGGTTCCCATCCCAGCACAGAATCCATCCAGTGCTGTGACTTCAAGCTGGTGTCACCTGCATTCCTGTCACCTGGGTCTGACTTTTTCAAGTTATCAGAGACACCCACCAGACACAGCAATTTGTTTTGAGCACATGCTTGATTTTAAGGCTGAAGGCTGCTCAGTGCAACCAGCTGGTGGGAAAAGTAATGAATTAATCATATTTCTAGATACCCATTGAGCACCTGCATGTCAGAGAAGCCTGGAAAAAGTTGAGTTCTTGTCCCCAGTTGCTTGCAACCATCAGTTGTTGGACCAGGGCAGTGAAAAAATCTCCTCCTGATAAATAGAAATGATGGAATCTCTCTATATAATGAGCAGAACTGATCACTGAGGTTTCTTTTCCAACCCTTGACACAGAATTATGGAACCATAGAATGGTTTGGGTGGGAAGGGACCTTAAAGACCCCTAAAGTTCCAACCCCCTGCAATGGGCAGGGACACCTCCCACTAGACCAGGTCACTCATGTACATGATACTGATCCTCTCACAGCTTCATCAGCCAAAACTTCACCTCCAGAACCCTGCAGAATCTGGTTTAGATCGATCCCTTCCACCCTAACTTGTCTCTACAAAGCAGAAAGGACACCTTTTTCTGGATGAAAAGGATCTGCACACTGAGTTGTGGTCCTGGTTTGAACTTCTATTTTGGGAATCTCACCTTTTGTGTATAAATACAGGAATAAGACAAAATGGATGCAGTATTTTTTCCCCTCAAAAGCCTCTCTATTCTGTACACACCTAAAGTCAGTCATCTCTAGGCCATGCTATAAAGTTTATTAATATCTTCCTTGTGTTGCCTATTGTCCATTCCATTTTTTGTGGGGGGGAAATAGAGTTATTTTCACTTATATATTTAGCAGTTGAAGGTTTTTATCCATAAGATCTAATGCAAGCATCTCTGGCAGCAAGCCAGAGAGCTGGCTATGTTAAAAAACCACAAAAGTGCTTGTTCCTTTCAAACAACAGCTGTCTGCTCTAATTTGTGCAATTTCTTTAGCCAGATCCTCTTAATTACAGCACTCTTATTTAAATGGGCTCACTGGAAACCCCACCTGTCATCCAACAAGCTGAAAGCCAGATCTGGCCTCCTGGGGAAAGAATACAAATTCCATCACTAAACCAAATGGGTGCAGCTTTTCAGTGCCTCTTGCATCTGCAGGGGGGCTGTGCACACAAATGAGTTCCAGCAAGTAAAAAGGCCAAAGGAAGGTGGGAAATTTAATGAAGAAATGTATAAATCTTGGAAGCAACGTGAGCTCAGGAGCCCATTCAGGGAAATACTTGAACAGATGCTCTTTGGGAAGGTAAACAGTGAATTTATGATTTTAGTTAGCCAACAACACACCAGCCACCACATGTGTCCTGCTGGGACTGAAGAAACCTCATGGGTTTTGAAATGGGCCAGACTCAGCTTTAGTGGGCTGGGACAGAGAAAACCCCTCAGTTCCCCTGTAAATTCCACTGATTTTGGCTACATCTTATCACACATCTCTAACTGTAACTTGAAATCCATGTTCATCCTGTAAATGAGCTGTCACACCCTGCTTGTCCATGGATTTGAGCAACCATCTGATGTGCCTGTTTAACCAAATCCAGGGATACTCTGACTGGAAACTGGGGACTCTGGCAGCATCCTTGAGGGAAGAAAAGGTGGAGCAAACCCCCCAGATTAATTTACATCCACATATACATATAAAAAAAATGAGTAATATTTTAATGAGATGCACAATAACAAAGCACAGGTTCCAATGCAACACTACAGTCTAATGAATTGGAACTTAGTACCTCTTTGTTAGTCAAATCTCACTAACTTTGACTGAAAACAGTTCAAAATTCATTATTTAGAGCCGTTACACAAACCTTGTTATATGAAACAAACCTTGCTTTTCCTGGGAAACCAGTGAATAAATAACCCTGTTGCTCAAGTGCCTTAATCTGTGAAGCTGGAGAACACAAACTTTACTTAGGAATGTTTAGAAGTTCATGATATATCAGGTGCTACAGAGTGGTACACAAACCCTGCTGAAAACACAGACAGGATCACTCTGACTTTCCTGCTCTGGGGCTTGGAAGTTCCCCTTGCTTCTTCAGAAGTGCAGCTGTCAGGAATGGCTGGTGGAGGAGAACTGGCTGAGATCAGCCCCACGTCATTGTGAGTGGTGAGGTGAAACCAAGAAGGGCAAAGTGCAGCAGCTCACTGGAGTCAGCTTCCCTAGGCCTGAGATCTACAGAGCCACATTAAATATGGGAAGTGGCAAAACCCATTCTTGAAACCACCGAAAATTCAAGGCAGTGCTGGAGGCCAAAGGGTCAGGCTGGCTCAGAGGATGTTCTTGCAGACAGGCTCCACTTCCTCTTGTCCTGGGAAAGTCAGCTGATGGCTCCTGCCCACTGCTGAGAGGCTCTGGAGTCTGCCAGCACTTGGAGCAGGCGAGGGGAGGTTCAGGGGGTTTTATCTGGTTGAAAATCCCCCTGCTCACTGCAGGGCAGTTGGACTAGATAACCTTTAAAGGTCCCTTCTAACCCAAACCATTCTCTGATTCTCTGCAATGCCCTTATCCCCTGCAATGGTCCTGCCTGTGGATGTTGAGCCAACAAGCAGGAATGTTGTCCCTCAGTGGTGAGGAACTCTGCAGGAGGCTTGGAAAGAGTGCCCTGCCCCTCTGCCCTGCAGGCAGGTGACAGACAACTTGCTGACCACCTGTGGGAGCATCCCTGGGTAGGAAATGCTTAAGCCAAACTTTTGGTCACAGTTCCGGACTCACACGACAGAACAGAAAAAAGTTTGGTCTCATGGCAGACCTTGGGGCCATCCTTTACAACCACAGAGCTCAAGGAGGACTGGAAAGGCACTTACTGCACTCAGGGATGGACACTGCACCAGGGTAGTTATAAAATCATAAAAACTCTGAATTGGAAGGGAACAATAAGGATCAACAAAGGACACCCCTGAGAATCACACCATGGACCTGAGAGCATTGCCCAAACACCTCCTGATGTATTTGACACCAGTTGTCTTAAGGATATCCCTGTATCAGCCATTCCCTACTTCTAGACCATCTTCCAGGGTATTTCTCCATTGCAGCACTGGGAACAGGACAAACCCTTCTGTGGGAGGGTGAAGAGCTTCTCCTACATCAGACAGAGCCCTGCAACACGAGGTTGTACGACAGAGACACAGCAGCTGTGTCCTGCACAAAGTAACACAGCTCCTGCACACAAAATAACACTGCTCCCAGCCAAGCCAGTCCTGCCAGGTGCTGAAAGCCTGGATTACTGCAAGAACTCAATTTCCTGCCCTTTCAATCCCTCAGTTCCTGTGCTGAGCTGAGCTCCTGCCTACAGAGCCTCCTGCTCCCTCTGCCTCTCCAGGACACGGCAGGGATGGAGTTAAACCAACCTGCTCCTGCTCTGCTGTGACTGCTGAGAGAATGAATAGTCACTATCAGGGATGCTTTCAACTTTATAAACAATGAGCATAAAGCAGGCAGCATTTAAATTGATCTTTTGAAGGTACATCCTTTAACAGGCTCTTAAAATCCTTTAACCAGCTGGAAGCCCTCCAGAGCACTTCCCTGCAGAGATTTTCAGATTTTGTTTCCTTTGCATTTTGAAAGCGCTTGCATACATACAAATACACAATTTAACACCATTTACTGAGGAGCAAAACTTCTTCCCAGGGCTTCCAGGAGGATGGATGTCAGAATAATTAATGCTGTGGGACAGTGTGGTTTTTCCTGTGTTTAGATCAGTTACCCTAACAAATGTCTCCACGTGGAGAAGGCTCCAGGTTAAGTGACCTAATCCTGCTGCATTCCTGTGGGAAACCAGGGTACCCCTTTGGGGGTCCCTGGGTGTTCGAGACCCCAGGGGTCTTGGGACAGTGGNTTGGACTCGATGATCTTAAAGGTCTCTTCCAACCCAGACATTCTGTGATTCTGTGAGGGGCAGATTCTGCTTTTCTGGCTGCCTGCAAACATCACGCTGGACTGAGAGAACTTTTAAGATAAGAAAATAATAAACAACTCTGCAAAGCAACTGCATGGCCTCTGGCTCTCCTTGGAACTCATCATCAACTCTCAGGGTGCAAAAACCACCAGAAAACCTGAGACATTCCCATTGAATTCGGTCTCCCTGGCCAAGAGAAAGGCTGGACACGGTGCAATTCCTACAGCTGATTCTGGTCTCACCTTTTTCATGCAGCTCAGCACAGTCTGGGTGCTGATCCACACTTTGGATCTATTTGATTTCATGGGACAGTTGGCAGCCAAGAGCCTCTCAAGCCTTTTCCACCACATCACTCAGTGCTGCAATCCCATCAGAGCATCCCACCCAGTGGGAAAGAGAGAAATGCAGTCCTCACTATGTCAGGAGGAACAGTTAACACAGGGTTATTCCTTGCTAGGAGGTGACTACAGACATTCACTTACACTGGAATTTGCACCAGACCAATCCAAGCTTTAATTCTGATCTCTGGTTGGGAGAATTTTCCCTCCTCTCTTGTGCAATATCAGTTTATCTTCTGGAGATGGCAGCATTTCTTACAGCTGCCCAAGAACCCAGCCCAGTCCCTGCTCTCACTGTTTATTCCCTGTTCTAATCCCTGCACTTGTCAGCATTTCCAGCTGCATGTTAAACTGCTCAGCATGGTGTGCCCATCTGCTTGGTACAAAGCACAGGCATAAATTCATGCACATAAATAAAATACATTTGCAGAGATAAAGGTGCAGACCTGGCTTCCACTGGAGCTCTGAGATGCCAAGACCTTTACTCACACTCAGAGCAGACAGAGTCCATCACTCACTGATCCCCTGAGGCACTATCAGCCCATGTCTTCCAAGAGGAAGTGGTTTTTCCCTATCAGTGCCCAGCAGAATCTTGGAGAGAGACTCGTTTTCTCAAGGCTAGAGAAAGATTTGTCTGAAGTTTTGCAGATTAAAAATGAAATAAAAAAATCACCAGACCAAAAAACGAAACAAAAAGTAGCCAAGTCCATGAAACATGAATATTTTAGCAGTTGAAAAACAGAGAAAAATTTAATGTTTTTATTTTAGGAAGTCATATTTTTTCAGGATGAAGTGCAGCTAGACTGCAGATTTTTAGAAATATCAGACAAAATTGAAATGGATTTTGGGCTGATTTTCCTCAGGCTGGATAATATGTTTATTGAATATAGCAATCATCCTTTACTTAAAAAAAACCCCACTTGTGACCTGTCCTCCTCTTTCCTGGCCAATTCCCCCTGTTCACACCACATGGGCTGACATCACCTGGAAGTGTCTTGCAAAAACCTTACATATTTGATGTTATAATTACAGCTGCTCACACCTTCTCTGGCACAACCTTGCAGAAATCCCAAAGCTCTGCTGAGATGCTGCTATTTCTGCTGAACCACGTTGATATTTTGGCCAGGATTGAAGGAGACCTTGCCAGTTTTTTCCTGCCTGTTGGTCGCAAGAGGCAAAATCCTCAAAGCTTTCCTAAATGTTCCCATCAGCTGCTTCAAGTTGGGCCTTGAATCAGATTTTTTCCAAGCTCAAAGCACTCAAAATACTATGAGATGCTTCCAAGCTGATGTATTACTCCAAAAAAAAATTGGAGGATGGAGCCAGGCTGTTCAGGAGGTCCATGGCACAACCAGGCAGTGGAGCTGAACATCCAAAAGGTGTGAAATGCCCACCCCATGCTCTGATGCAGGGCAAAGAAATCAGCCCTGGACCTCAACAGCCAGTCAGAGAGAGAAGAAAACTTAAATCATGCTTGGGGAAAAAAAAAATCAGGAATTGAAGGAACCTCTGAGGAGATATTTTAATGAGAAATCTGAAAATACTCATGGAAAACAGAGCTTAAGAATTTTAAAATTAGGACCACACTCCCATTTTATGATTCTTTTCTCCTTCCTGCCAGTGAAAGAGATTTTTGAGCACACAAAGGTAACAGAGCCTGTGAAAAAGGCTCACCACCAGGAGAAAACAAATAATACAAGAGTAAAGCAGAAAATAAACGTTTCTGTAATATTTTCTTTTGAACTGCAGTAACGATTTGTTCTCTTTTGGGTTGAGTCTTCTCTGTTGCTATTTTGTGCTACAAGTCAAAATGCCTCAAGACTGAATTTGCATTTAGGTAAAGGGTGTTCATAAAACTTGGTCAATGAAGTAAAGAAACAGAAATAAAAGTGATTTTCAAAAAGGAAAAGCCTATTTTTATGGCAGAAGCTCAGTGAAATGCAAAAAAGAATAAAACATAAGCTCTGGGATGCTAGTCATTGTTTTGGCACTGCTGATTTTGGGATTTCACAGAATTATCAACATGTTTTTCCTCTTTAACACAACAGCATCCCTTTAAATCTAACACAGCAGAATAGCAGAATAGCTCTCTGAGCTTATTGCTAAAATTCTCACTATGTAATTATGTCAGCTGAATATCTGGATACAAAGATGACTGCAGTAAAATAAAACAGAAAAATCCAAAAAAGAGATTGGACAAAAAGCCCCCAACACTATGGGCTTGCATTTATTCTCATGCAATAAAACAAGAAAAGCATTCTGAGTTTTGAAAGCACTGATCATTCAGGCTCCACTGGAATAGAGAGGGGCATTAAGTGCTGGTGCCATCTGAAACCAGTCTGGAGAGCAATCCAGCTTTATAGAACTGAGCAGTCACTCACTGCCTGGGTGAAGGTGAGGAAGAAACTCACCCCAGAGCTGTCAACAGATTAAAGGACTTTTTTTTGCCCCCTCTGGAAATATGTGGACTATTGAGGTCCTTGTTTTGGCATAGGAATATTCCTGTTTTTACTGTCCTTTGCAGAGACACTCAGCACCTGGAGCAGCTCAGGTAAGCCAAAGCAGGAGAGATTCAGAATCAGTTCAGTGCCAATTCAGATTGGGACATATTTTTCTGTTTGAAACTACTTCTCTGTCCAGTGAAACTTCAAGGAACGAAAAAATGTCATATTTTCAATATTAAAATCCATAGAGGGGCTCTACACAGTGGTTCTATGGCTTCTGTTCACGGCAGGAAGGTTGGAAATAGGTGATCTTTAAAGTCCCTTC
>VWYE01004898.1:31802-65842 GCA_013398995.1 Alaudala cheleensis | reverse complement strand
CCCCCGCCCGGGAGACGGTGCCCCCCGCCCCCGCCCTGTGCCGCGCAGCCCCGCTCCGGGCGGGGGCGGCGGAGCGGGGCTGCCGAGCCCGCCTGGCCTTTTGTGTGCGGCCGGGCAGGGGCAGGGCCAGCGCTGCAGTGCCAACCCGGGGCGGGTTGGGGCTGCTGGCCAGGGCACCGCGCTGACAACCGCCCCGCTGGCCCCAGGGCTCCCTTGGAAGCCCGGCTGCCTTGCTTGCCCCGCTGCCTTCTCCCGGCCCAAGGCAGAAATAACCGAGGGTACCTGGCTGCAGAGGACGGGAGAGTTTTCCTTTAGGACAGCTGTTTTGGCTTCCTCGCCAGAGATGAGTTGCTGACTCAGTTTAATATCTGGTGTCTTCAAAGTCTGCTTTATCACAACTCTAAACTGATACGTGCTGCCAGTGTTTCTATTATCCATAGGCTCCAAAGCTAGTAAAGTTGCTGTCTAAGCTTTCTCACGGATCCTCTTAATAGCACTATTGCTTGGGAGAACGGAGTTCAGGTTTGCTCTAACTTTCTCTTTTTCTTCTCAATGAAGTACTGGCCAGACTGGCAAGAAGACGACAACCTGTGTAAGCCCAGGCCTCCCCCAGTGTGGAGGACATGGCTTCGGGCATTGGATCTCCATCACCATGCTCAGGGGGCAGTGATGATGATGACATGGAGATCCTGTTGAACAACGCTATCCCTCAGCATCCAGGTATGCCGAGCCTGCAGGGCGTACATGTGGAGTGGGGCTAATGTTGGTCTCAAGTGAAATATGTGAAATGCACCATGTGTTTGGGATTGTAATTTTTTAATTTTTTTTTTTTTCTGCAAGCCACGCGTGTATTTTTTATATCCGAGTCCCAGGGTTACTTGGAAATGAGAGGCTTGCGGCTTTGTGTCAGGTGGAGCTGACTTTGTTCCAAGCCGTTGCAGGTTGTTTGGGCCTGTGCTTGGAGGAAGAGCACCCTTGTAGAGGGTGGAGGCAGAGCGTCCAATTCTGACGGGGTACCGAAATGCTCGCAAGTTTTAATTTTCATGAATGGGGAGGGGGAAGAGGGGGTAGTATGTGAAAGGACAGGTTGCCTGGCTTGCTTTCATCTGGGAACTCAGACCGGCTGACGTCCAGAGAAAACTGCCCTGGGCTGTTGCGTGACCCACTTTCCTTCATCACCACACCCAATTATTGAGGTTTCTTGTGATTCTTGCTCTGTGCTGCTTGCTCACCTTTGCTTATTTTAGTCCTTGTATCTTGCTTTTTCCCTTGTATTTACATCCTCATCATCAACATGAGGCTTGAGTTAGAGCCGTGGGAATTATTCTGGTTTGCTTTTTTTGTTGTTGTTGCTGCTGCTGTTGATGACCTGCTCTGTGGACGAGCTTCTGGATTCTTCACTTCCTTGTGAAAAAGGAGGGATGTCAATTGTAGGACAAGTGTGGGATTTCCTACTCTAACTCATGTTGGAGCGTTGTACTGTCATAAGAGAAATGTAACAGGAGAAGGGAAGATGGTGTTGTGGGGTTTTGGATTTTTGTTTGTTTGGCTTTTTTTCCTTAAGCCTTGTCTCTGGAGTTTTCTTATATCTCTGAAATCTTGGGCAGAGTGGGACTGTCAATAACGAAAATCTTTATGAAAAAAACCTAAAATCACTGAAACATGGAGAGGTTTAGGTGATACCTTGGAAAGGGTGGCTCATTACAGGCTCTAAATCAGAACTTGGGGGAGAAGATGCATGATCCTTGAAGGGCCTGGTGTTGTAGCACTATGGGAGCAAAGAGACATCCATTGATTTGGAATATGGCAGCTGCCAGGCATGGGACTCCAGGTTCTGAGACCTCTATCTGTGCTGTCTCAACCCTGGCTGCGGTATCTCCTGTGACCTGTGGCTTCCTCCATCCTGCCCAGCTCGGGTGGTCAGGAGGCCATTTTCCCTTGGAGGGAGAAGGAGTGACTCTGGCTGTGTGCAGTGGGCGGGGCAGCAGGGGAGGGCGGGTGGCCGTGCTGTTCCCGCAGCCTGCCACAAAGAGAAGGAAGGGCTGTCTGGCTGCCCCTCGGGCCAAGGGCAGCCAGGGAACGGGGACACACAGATGGAAGTGTGCACTGGTGCTGGGGAACTGGCGTGTGTTCTGGCCAGGCAGTCAGCTTGCTAGCTGCTGGGGCTGGGGGAAGGTTCTGTCTAATTTGGATTAGAATGAAGTTGCTGAGTAACAACTTTCCTATGGAGAAGGAAAACTAGTGGCTTACTGGCCTGTATTTTGCATGCAGCTGTAGGATGTTTAGTACTGCTGAAGAGGCTAGATGGTTTCTTTTCTGGAGATCTGTGGACTAAAACAGTATCCTACTCAGTTCTCAAATGCATACGCTGTTTTGCCCCCTTTAGATGTGGCCATCTGTTTTATGCTTTTTCCTCTTCTTGTTGGGTTATGGCAAACTTCTTGTCCCTGAGTTCTGAGTGCAATTCTGCTTGGAGAAGCAAGATTGTGGAAATAGGTAGTGTAGGGAGGGGGGTAGGTGGTACCTTAGGATACAGTCTTTGAGTATCTGGAGTGAACAGTAAGAGTTGTTACCACCGCTGTTTGTGTGTGGCAAGAAGCAGCCAAGTTGATCTCTGTGAAGGGGGACTATGTTGTAGTGCACATATGGGGGTTGAATGAGACCTGTCATCTCTTCACATCCAGAACCTGAAGAAGAGCCAGAAGAAGAACTTCTGTCAGAGGCTGACACTCCCAAAATCAAGAAGAAGAAGAAGCCCAAGAAACTGAAGGAACCCAAAGTGCCCAAGCTCAGCAAGCGTCAGAAGAAGGAGGTAAGAATGTCTAAAGTCACACTCTAAAATAGGGATATGTAGGGTGAGGGTGCTTACTGATGTTGTTGGCTAATAGCAGCAATCTTTTGAATGAATCCTCTAGAGCCTGAGGAGAGAGCAGTGTTTAGCATTTATCCCAGGGTATTTTCTCATGGCTGATCTCTCCCTCCCTCCCCAGCTGGGGGACAGCTCTGGTGAGGGGAATGAGTTTGTGGAGGAAGAAGAAGAGGTTCTGCGCTCTGACAGTGAGGGCAGTGATTATACCCCTGGGAAGAAGAAAAAGAAGAAATTAGGACCCAAGAAGGAAAAGAAAAACAAAGCCAAGCGCAAGGAGGAGGAGGAAGAGGAGGAAGAAGATGATGACTCAAAGGTAACAAGCAACCCTGCTGACTGCTTGCTTCTCAGTCTGTGTATCTGATTTGAGGGATTATTGTGCTCTCCCTTTGTGATTGCTCAGGGAGTTGGGACTATGTATTCTCTTCTTCCACTAGACCTTCTTGACTTGACCTTTTTCCCACCTTGCATTCTTCCCTCTCTACTGCTTTAAGCACACATGGAATTTATATTGAATCCAAATACTTTTCCCATTTCCACTGACCTGCTATTGCAGCTGTGTCCTGTGGTAGTGATAAGCAGATGCAGGGGAAGAAAATTCCCTGGGTCATCTGTGGAATGTGGAAGATGTATGGAACTTTCTGCTCAGAGTTGCCATGATTCTCTTTTCATAGGAGCCAAAATCATCTGCTCAGCTCCTGGAAGATTGGGGCATGGAGGATATTGATCACGTCTTCACAGAGGAGGATTACCGCACACTCACCAACTACAAAGCTTTCAGCCAGTTTGTCAGGTGAGCTGCAAGCCTACACTTGAAATTACTTGGAAACCAAAAAAGAGATAGGACAAAAACTAGATTCCTTGGTTTTGGAACCTCAGTGCACACTAGTGTAGTACCGAGAGTGAGAACTGAAGCAACAGTAAAATTATTGATCCCTAGCTTTTTTGTTTTCAGTCATCAAGATGCTGCATTGTTCTCCCAGTCCCCTTTCTTCCTTACTATGCTAAATACCATTTCTTTTTTCCAAGCCCTTGAACATTTCCATCTTTCACATAGAGTGAAGGATGAGAGTAGGGAGAATCACTGGCTGTTGAGATCAGAGATTAGAAATGTAGTTTGAGATAAAGGTGATGATGGGGGTGGCAGTGGGGAGGAATAATCTAGATTTCAGGGTGGTTCAGTAACCTTTCCTTCCTTCCTTAACTGTACACAGGCCACTTATCGCAGCCAAGAACCCTAAAATAGCAGTGTCGAAGATGATGATGGTACTGGGAGCCAAATGGAGGGAGTTTAGCACAAACAACCCCTTCAAGGGAAGTTCTGGTGCATCTGTGGCAGCTGCTGCAGCTGCAGCTGTTGCAGTAGTCGAGAGTATGGTGACAAACGTGGATACTGTCCTGCCGCAGCCCCCAGTAGATGTGCCACTCAGGAAAGCCAAGACAAAGGAGGGCAAAGGTGAGATGAAGAGTGTGGCAAGAGGATAGAATGTGAGTGGTGTCAAGGCAATAGTCCTGCTGACTCTGCCTCCTGTGTTCCCAGGACCCAATGCCCGGCGGAAGCCAAAGGCTAGTCCTCGTATTCCTGATATCAAGAAACCTAAAACAAAGAAGGTGGCACCACTGAAAATCAAACTGGGAGGATTTGGTTCCAAGCGTAAAAGATCATCAGTAAGTGATGCTCATTTCTTGACTTTGTGAGGAGGAGGTCATGATGTGATAGTGATGCTGAGGTGTGTGTCTGATTGCTGCTCCCCAGCATATGTGTCTGAGTAACAAAGCTTTTCTTTTACCTACCTCAGAGTGAAGATGATGATCTGGATGTGGAGTCAGACTTTGATGATGCCAGCATCAACAGCTACTCTGTTTCAGATGGATCTACAAGCCGTAGTAGCCGCAGTCGCAAAAAACTCAAGGCTGTGAAGAAGAAAAAGAAAGGTATAGATACTTGCCAACAGCTGGAGACAAGCATAGCTCAGTTTGTGGAAAGATCAGAGGGATGTCTATGTGGTGTTCTGATGTTTAACAGCGTACTTGAGGGAGAACTGATTGTGAAGGAAGAACCTGATACACTATTTTGAATAAGGTTTTCAGAAGTTCTTTCAGGAGTTCTTTGTTAGGGAAACAGATGCAGTGCTGAGTTTTCTTGGCCTTAACTGTACCTTATATTTTATGGGTAGAAGGGGGCACAAAGGGATTTGTTTTGCTCCTGTTTCCAAGTCTTCTTCTCAACCTTGTTACATACATAGAGTAGGAGTTTTGTGTTCTGGATCTCTAGATGGCTGTGTAGGCTGTTGGGAGCATACCCTCCCTGGCGGTAGGAAACCTGTACCTGTGCCCTGTACTTCAGTAACTCCTCATCACCCTCTGCAGGTGAGGAGGACTCCACAGTGGCTGTGGATGGCTATGAGACTGATCACCAGGACTACTGTGAGGTGTGCCAGCAGGGAGGAGAAATTATACTGTGTGATACCTGCCCTCGTGCCTACCACATGGTTTGCCTGGACCCAGATATGGAGAAAGCTCCAGAGGGCAAGTGGAGCTGCCCACACTGTGTGAGTATTGGATTCCCCAAATGGTGCAAGAGAACATGTATGAGGGGGGTGTCAAGTGACTTGGGGCTGTTTCTGTGGTGTCAAAATAATCACTTTGTTTTTCTGATTTCCCTCTCCCATAGGAAAAAGAGGGCATTCAGTGGGAAGCAAAGGAGGATAACTCTGAAGGTGAGGAAATCCTGGAGGATGTAGTGGGGGATGCTGAGGAAGAAGATGACCACCATATGGAATTCTGTAGAGTCTGCAAGGATGGAGGAGAGCTGCTGTGCTGTGATGCCTGCCCTTCATCCTATCACATCCATTGTCTGAATCCCCCACTGCCTGAGATTCCCAATGGAGAATGGCTATGTCCTCGCTGCACTGTGAGTTTCTGCTAGTACCATTCTCCTATTGCTGCAAGGGGTGATTGATCTAATCCCTTTGGATCATCAGATTTCTATGGAAATGCATGGTCCTTTGAAGACTATCTCCTCATACACTTTTGTCATGAAGCTTAAAGGCCTGATTTTTGTAGCTGTATTGTACCTTGATTGATTGCTTTCTCCTGACAGTGGGAAGAACTAGGCTACAGCCTTTGGGTCTCATGAGATTGGTCCACATGCAGGGTAGTTGGACAGTTTTGGTCCAGCATGCCAAGGATCACTTTTTTGGGCTCCTGTATGTGTGTAGAAGCAGTGCAAGCAAATATTCAGTGCTTAAAGTAATTTAAACTGATGCTAAGACAAACTGGTTTTGCACTGTTGTAAGCTTTGTAATGCTTTCTTATCTTTGTAATCTTTTCTTTGTAATCTTTCTTAGTAGATGGTTAGGAGAAATACCGTGCTTTTCCAGAGAGTTCTTGAAAGAGGTAGTATAAATGGTTTTAATTGCTTTCATTGGGTGATAAAACCTAAAGGTGGTGAAGAAAAAAGCTGCATATGTTGGGCCCTTAGTTCTACAGCAAAATACTTTTTGCACAAACATTCAGTGAAGTTGCAATTGGACTCAAGCCTAGCAAATTCTATCTGTGTAGTGAAACCATAGAAGTGACTCTGTTTCTGCTCCTCAGCATTTCCATGTTAAGAGCACATACACTGTGATGCATCAAGCTCTGTTTAACTTCCCAGTGCCCAGCTTTGAAAGGAAAGGTGCAGAAGATCTTGATCTGGAAATGGGGTCAGCCCCCAGTTGGCCCCGCACCACCACGTCCACCTGATGCAGACCCTAATGCCCCACCCCCGAAGCCTCTGGAGGGCCGGCCCGAAAGGCAGTTCTTTGTCAAATGGCAGGGCATGTCCTACTGGCACTGCTCCTGGGTGTCTGAGCTGCAGGTGAGTGCAGGAACATAACAATGGCATGAGGGTGCACAGTTGAGGCTAAAACACCTGCTGACTGCTTTGTGTCCTTCCTGCAGCTGGAGTTGCACTGCCAGGTCATGTTTCGTAACTACCAACGCAAAAACGATATGGATGAGCCACCCTCGGGAGACTTTGGAGGGGAGGAAGAGAAAAGCCGAAAGAGAAAAAACAAGGACCCCAAATACGCTGAGATGGAGGAGCGTTTCTATCGATACGGGATCAAGCCAGAGTGGATGATGATCCACAGGATCCTTAATCATAGGTAGGGGCTGTAACAAAGAGGATTTTCAACAAAGACCTTAAGCCAAGGCTAAGGGAGAAAGGGATGAGCTAAACTGCAGTATGACTGGGAGAAACAGTGGGAGTTTTTTGTTGGCATGGCATACATTGTTGTTCTGTTTCTGCTGCTTCACTGAGTCCTTCCCTTCTATTTGAATGGATTGGGGGAATACTGCCATCTCACTGTGCTTGAGACTTACTGGTTTCTTCTGCAGTGTGGATAAGAAGGGGAATGTCCACTATTTGATTAAATGGAGAGACCTACCCTATGACCAGGCATCCTGGGAAAGTGAAGATGTGGATATTCAAGATTATGACCTCTACAAGCAAGCCTACTGGAATCACAGGTGGGAAAACTATCTAGAGGTTGTTTTCCTTTCCCTTCCTCAAGAGAAAGTACTGCGGTATGTCAGCCTCTAGCGCTGTCTGGATTAATAGATGTAAATGGGCAAGAAGCATCTTCTTGTTGCTGACCCCTTTGGGCAGGGTTCTTGTGCCTTTCTACCAGTTCAGGAAGGCTCCAGCCCTGTTCTCTTGAGCCTGTTTGAGTTGGGTGATTGCCCTCCTATCCTCCTCTTTTCTCTCAATCTGTTAATAAAAAGCCATTAAACTTGAATGTACTTGTGTCTGCATAGGGAGCTGATGCGAGGTGAAGAGGGCAGGCCTGGTAAGAAGCTAAAGAAAGTGAAGATGCGGAAACTGGAAAGACCCCCTGAGACTCCCACAGTAGATGTAAGTTCCTGGTTTTTGCTGTGGAGCCATCTGATAGAGCTGCTTGTTTTGGGGTGCCTGCAGGTAAATAGGAAACCGAAGAGTGAACAGCATATGGTTTAGAGCTCCCTCACAGCCCAAAGAATAAATGGCATTAGAGAGCCTCCAGACCAAGGTCCACTGTGTCCATTGGGTCAGACTCCCTCGCTCTCAGTGAATGGGCTTTACCAAAAAAAATGGCTTCTTGTTGGATGCCTTTGGCCATTTGGAAATTGGGTTTGGTGCAGTCTGGTTGTCATCTGTAAAGCCTCATCTGTACTGGTGAATATAATGGTGGCTAAGAAAGGACTCTTGTTAATTATCTGAGTAAAAGGATTCCAAGTCTTCCTTCTTTCCACTCTAGCCAACAGTGAAATATGACCGGCAACCGGAGTACCTGGATGTAACAGGGGGCACCTTGCATCCCTACCAACTGGAAGGGCTGAACTGGCTGCGCTTCTCGTGGGCCCAGGGCACAGATACAATCTTGGCTGATGAAATGGGTCTGGGAAAGACTGTACAGACAGCAGTGTTCCTGTATTCCTTGTACAAAGAGGTGAGAGCTGGCAGGTCACTGCCCAGGCAGATTCTGTCTGTGTTAGTGATTGCAGTCATCTAATGCTCTTACTGACTCTATTTGTAGGGCCACTCAAAGGGTCCCTTCTTGGTGAGTGCACCACTGTCCACAATCATCAACTGGGAGCGAGAGTTTGAGATGTGGGCCCCAGATATGTATGTAGTGACCTACGTTGGGGACAAGGACAGCCGGGCCATCATCCGTGAGAATGAGTTCACTTTTGAGGATAATGCCATACGTGGAGGCAAGAAAGCATCCAGAATGAAGGTATGGAACCCTGCTGTAACACAAGCCTGAATTGAGATACACCCAACTGACTTTCAGCAACTGAGGTTCAGATACTCTGCTGTCCCTGGGAACTGATTATGCTGATAGTTCTGAAGGGAAATAACTGCAAATTGATGGCAGGTGGGCATTTAGACTCTTGCTGGAGACTGTTTAAAGACTCCTGCTAGTCTGAACTGATTCAGTACTTAGTTGACTAAGGTAATACTGACCCTTGTAACAAGGCAAATTCCTCTGCCTTCCCTACTTTAACTGTGAAGTTGTGCATCTTTTCTACGGATCTAAGTTGATATCAGAATTGCCACTGTATGTAAAAGACAAATATACAAAAAAAGCATGAAGTTTTTAATCTTGAGGAATTGGCTGACAGGCCATACCCAGACATGTGAGAAACCACATTTTGTGCCCAAACAGGAAGGAAGAGACTGACCTAGGTTGGCTGCTTTTGTAGAACTTCAGTCTTCCTAGTAAAACCAAGATGGAAGCTAAAGCATTTTCAGTGGCAGAAGCAGATAGACTCATTTCCTTCCTTTTGAAATGGAACAGCCTGAAGTACTAATAGTAATATAAAATTCCATGTTAAACTATTTATCTTTTGAAGTCTTAGCTTTCTAATGAGCTACTCTTCTCCAGATCTCAAAATCACAATTCTCTTAACATGTCCCTACTCACGTCTTACTTGTTAAACATCTCTGTTAGAGTACTTGGCATCTGTCCAAAAGTAGCAGGCACTGAGGGGGTTGAGGAGACTTACATGTGTTGGTGTTGAGAGCAATAGGGAATTAAAAGGCTAAAATGGTTTGGGCAGCATTTTGAATCTTGTGACAGGAGACTGAGAGTATGAAAGTTTTTGATGTGCTGTTGATCAGGGCTCATCAGGATAACTTGATGGAGGAACACTGCGTCCTCTGTCCTATCACATGTTCATCCTTTTCCTTTGCAGAAGGAGGCTGCTGTCAAGTTCCATGTGCTCCTTACCTCCTATGAATTGATCACAATTGATATGGCCATACTGGGCTCTATTGACTGGGCCTGTCTCATTGTGGATGAAGCTCACAGACTGAAGAACAATCAGTCTAAGGTACAGACAGGCATAGGTGGTTCTTGGGCATGGCATATGTTGCAGGGGAGAGAGACAGCTCTTAGTCATTTGTTCAGTAGTAAATGTGATGTGTTATTAGAAAGAAAAATCCACAGCCTACATTTGGAGCTCAATCATCATTGGCAACAACTTTACTTACACAGATCACTGGTTAAAACAGCTTTCTTTCCAGGTGAATGGGCAATTGGTGTAGACTGAAAAACAGAAAAACCTGGATGTGGTTGTTGCTCTGAAATACAAAATGACTTCTCTGAAAGCAGATCACATACCTGCACCACCTCTATTTCTGAAAAGGTTTACCATGCTGAGCATCAAACATGCTTCATGAGCAGAATTAGCCTGCTTCCAGAGTAGCCTTGCTCTCTGTGTTCATCTGGCTTTGTAGCAGAACTAATTAGGTGTTACAGAAATTGAAGGTGGGCAAAGGTGCTCAGAAATGCCTAGGTAGGTGCTGAAAGCCATATAGCTGCTTAAATATGAGGCTGTACCTTAACTGAGATTGTTGGAATTTAGACTCGACTGTACTTTCTTAATCCAGCCCCTCCCTAGGCCTTCTGCCTTAATTCTGGTATTGATTTGTCTGTCTTTGACTGGATTCTAGTGCTCAGTGCACCAAAAACAATTATTATTGGAAAGCTGGTTTTAGAGGTTCTTGGAGACTGTAAGACAAAATTGCTGCTTGATTCCTTCTTTTTGTTTGTTTTGTTCAAATGGCTTTAGTGTTTTGGATCTTGGCATGAGGCATCTTCCTGAGACATCACAGCTGTGCTTGCAGCTCAGTTTCTAGATCTTATTTTGTTGTAGGCACTAAGACTGGATGCCGCTCTGTGCTTAGCATTGAAAACATTGGGAGCAGGAATGAATGCTTGCTATAAATATTAATTAACACTGAGAGGATGTAAAGGCTTGAGGTTACACTATGCCACTATGCAGAACCATTAAATCTTTTCCTTCAGCAGTTTCCTGTCCTGTAAAAACAACTTAGAGGTGTTTGGCTGCAAGATCGATAGGTCAGATGGTTCTTGACAAATTTGGGTTATCTCAAAGTTTTGCAGATACAATTATTAGTAACTTCCACATTTGATTCCAAAAGAATATTTTTAACTATAGCTACATAGAAAGATAAATCCCTGTGGAGGCCACTAGAAGTACTCTTCTGGTACAATAACCAAAGCATAAGTGATTTGTTTTTTGTTTGCCATCTAGTACAGCTGTTTTCATTAAGTTTGACCTTGTATCATGCTAAGTGTAAGATAAGCAATGAAATGGCCAAGCTCATAAATAAATTACTGCTCTACTGTCAGTTTGTGCAAGTGAACATAGTACACTTGTGCTTTTCAGTGCAGTACTTTAACTGCTCACTACATCTGTCTGGAATTACTTCACTGTTGTGAAAACCAGTGCAGATTACCTTCAAGACACATTGGCAGACCCTTAGCTCTTTTTCTCCTCTGCTTGTTCAGAGCTCTGGAACACTGCCAGGAGTGATATGAATAGGAAGAGTGACTTAGTTATTTCTAGAATTCTTAAGGCAGAGCAGTTGTAGGAATGTGGAACACTAATTTAGCAAGAAAAAATACATAGCACAGCAGTCTAGAAATGATTTGTGGTCTGAAAGAGATTGTAACTTGTAAGAGCAAAGGAAACCTACAGCACCTGATGGCTCAGAGGATTTGCTGCAGTCATGGTTTAGCTATGCAGAACAATGATCCAAATAAGATCAGTCTAGTAACCCTCACTGGAATGTGAACTACTTGGAACTCTTGTCCAAACAGCTGATGTGATCTAAATCAAACCCTACATTGGTGTCAACTTTCTTTCTAGAATTTTTTTTTGTAAGCTTATGACTTAATAAGCCTTTGATGTATTTTGTGTGTGTTTTGATTTATTTTCCCACTTTCTTCCCTGCTCTCTCTCTCTTCCAGTTCTTCCGTGTGCTGAATGGTTACTCCCTCCAGCACAAGCTGCTGCTGACAGGAACTCCCCTGCAGAACAACCTGGAAGAATTGTTCCACCTGCTGAACTTCCTGACGCCCGAGAGATTCCAGTATGTCTTGGAGAGCTAGTCAGCCTGCCTGTCTTGTCACTGCTTTCCCCTCATTGCTCTTTTGCTCTTTTTCTTTTGTGCTTGTGCTGAGTGTCTGTTTCCCTGCAGTAACTTGGAGGGCTTCCTAGAGGAGTTTGCAGATATTGCCAAGGAAGATCAGATCAAGAAGCTGCACGACATGCTGGGCCCACATATGCTGAGGCGTCTCAAGGCTGATGTTTTCAAGAATATGCCATCTAAGACTGAACTCATTGTCAGAGTGGAGCTGAGCCCCATGCAGAAGTGAGTGTGGGGATGAAGAGAGCACCTGCTGTTGAGCTACTGTTTCTCTGCTCTGCAGCTTCAAAAGAGGATGCTGCAACAGCCTTATCCACATTCTTCAGGGTTTTCTGCACAGTGGGCTGCCACTAGAGCAGAGGAAGGACTAATCCTGTGCTCTGGTGTAAGGGATAGAGATAGTGAGTGCCACTGGCAGAGCCTAGGTAGCTGGCAGGTAATGCCAGAAGCTGTGCAGAGTTCAGCAAGAGAAGACGAGTTAGTAATTCTCATGACAGCTGTCTGAGTTGTTTCATTTTCTTTTTTGTTTGCAGGAAATATTATAAATACATTTTGACGAGAAACTTTGAGGCGCTGAATGCACGGGGTGGTGGTAACCAAGTCTCATTGCTCAATGTTGTTATGGATCTGAAGAAGTGCTGTAACCACCCCTACCTCTTTCCTGTGGCTGCTATGGTATGTCCAGTCACTTATTCTGTATAAGCAAATTCCCTGCTGGCTGTTACCAGGAAATCAGTTAGCTCCCTAGGTGAGGCATGGAGGAGTTCCCATTTCCCTCTTTTTGCTTCTTTGTGGTTTTTTTCATACTGTCTTTATTTAGACCCAACATGCTGAAAGGCCATTTCTTTTCCAGCACATTTATATAACAGGTAGGAGCTATCTTTTGACTCATGTGAGGTGGTGAAGACTGCAAGAGTAGGGACTAAGTAAGAAAAGAGGAGGATATGTAGGAGTCAAATTGCAAGAGAACAGCCACAGGGTAGCACTGATGTTTCATACAGGCAGTGCCATACCTTGTGTTTGTGCCAAGCTAAGTGACCAGGTGTGAGCCAGCATCAGCTGGGGACTAAGACCAAGTTACATCCCTTCAGGCTTTTGTCCCTTGCCCCTTATTCCCTCTTTCTCTTTTTCGTTTTAGGAAGCTCCAAAAATGCCAAATGGCATGTATGATGGTAGTGCACTCATTCGAGCCTCTGGAAAGCTGTTGCTGCTCCAGAAGATGTTAAAGAACCTGAAGGAAGGAGGTCACAGAGTGCTCATATTCTCTCAGGTATATGGAGAAAAACCTGGAATACTTCTTCTGAGAAAGAAGTCTGTTGATCTGGTGTCCACTTGTCGCTCACTCTTCTTTGATGTGCAGATGACTAAAATGCTGGACCTTCTGGAAGATTTTCTGGAACACGAAGGGTACAAATATGAGCGGATTGATGGAGGAATCACAGGGAACATGCGTCAGGAGGCTATTGATCGCTTCAATGGTATGGAGCCTCCTACTTTTTCTGTGAAATGAAAGCTTGCCTTGTATGTGCTTAATGCTCATCATGGGATTGTTGTGCCCCAAGTCTTCTATTGCCTTCCTGGAATCTTAAATTCCCCGTAGCAGTTCCCTGTGAGGTGATGTAGGTCGTTTACAAACCCTTCTTTGAGTACTGCACACTCCCTTGATTACTTCTGGGTTTTTTTTTTTTCTTTTTTTCTTAAAATCTAAGCTCCTGGAGCTCAGCAGTTCTGCTTTCTGCTTTCAACTCGAGCTGGAGGTCTTGGTATTAACTTGGCCACAGCAGATACTGTGATTATCTACGATTCAGACTGGAACCCCCACAATGATATCCAGGTGAGACTGAATGAGATCACTCACTGTGGAATAATCCTGAGGGAGAGAAGAAATTGAATCACCAGAAAGACTGAAGGAGTATGAGGCTTCCCCTCTAGAAATATGCAAAATTAGAGCAGTGAGGATGGGTAGAGATGGGAAGTGAAATAGTGGAGGGGTCTTCTAGGGCTGAGCCTCCACTAATGCTAAGAGCTGATGTGAAAGCAGGTGGGAAGCTTGTGGAGGTAGGTGGGCTGTGTCAGATTACTGCTCACGCAGTTCTAGATTGTTCTGAGCACATCTCTTTTCTAGGCCTTCAGCCGTGCACACAGAATTGGACAGAACAAGAAAGTGATGATTTACCGCTTTGTGACAAGGGCCTCTGTGGAGGAGCGAATCACTCAGGTGGCCAAGAAGAAGATGATGCTAACTCATCTGGTAGTGAGACCAGGGTTGGGCTCCAAGACAGGCTCCATGTCCAAACAGGAGCTTGATGACATTCTCAAATTTGGCACTGAAGAGCTCTTCAAGGATGAGGCTACTGAGGGGGGTGAGTGCTTGGGAGTAGAACTGAAGGGGGTGGGGAGATCTGGCTCCTTATTTAGTGAAGACTGTAGACACAGTGCTGATTATAGCTCTACAAAGAAGGGTCTAGGGTGGCATTCCCTTTTGTAGTCCATTGAGATCATACAGCAATGGTGCCTGTACTCTTCCTTCAGGGGATAACAAAGAAGGTGAGGACAGTAGTGTCATCCACTATGATGACAAAGCAATTGAGCGTCTGTTGGATCGGAACCAGGATGAAACAGAAGATACAGAACTTCAGGGCATGAACGAATATCTCAGTTCCTTCAAGGTGGCCCAGTATGTGGTTCGTGAGGAGGAGATGGGGGTGAGTACGAGATGGATGTCAGCTAATATGTTCTCCTGAGTGAAGGAGGATCAATTAAGCTAATTGAGCTCTGAAGCTTTTAAGGCCAGGCAAGCATATATCTGCTACGACAGGCTGGGACTTGGAGCATAGGGCCCTAAATTTGTCACTTCTCTGGCAGGAGGAAGAGGAGGTTGAACGGGAAATTATTAAGCAGGAGGAATCAGTGGATCCTGATTACTGGGAGAAACTTCTCCGTCACCATTATGAGCAGCAACAAGAGGATCTGGCCAGGAATCTGGGCAAGGGCAAACGGATTCGCAAGCAAGTGAACTACAATGATGGCTCTCAGGAGGATAGAGGTACAAATCCACCAGACCCTGAGGGAAAAAGGGGTGTAAGTACATGTTGCTGGGAAGTAATGGAGTAGCGTCTCAGGCTCACGTGCTGTTTTTCTTTCAGACTGGCAGGATGACCAGTCAGATAATCAGTCAGACTATTCAGTTGCTTCTGAAGAAGGAGATGAAGACTTTGATGAGAGATCTGAAGGTAAGTTCTACTGGAGCTAGAGTTCCTGGGTTCCTTTGAGTGTGGAAACAGTTCGGACTTGATTTGGGTGATGTACACGTTTTGTGGTGCTCTGCTGCTGGGGCAATATTCACACAACAATATGCTGTGCATTGTCTCTTTACTCACTGCATTTCTCTCTCCAGCAGCTCGCCGGCCTAGCCGCAAGGGCCTGAGAAATGATAAGGATAAGCCTCTGCCTCCTTTACTGGCCCGCGTGGGAGGGAACATCGAGGTAAGTTGTACCAGGGAAGCCATTTGCTTCCCAGCTGCTCCTGTATTCCTCTTGCCATATCTGTCTGCTCCTTCATTCTAGGTGTTGGGTTTCAACGCTCGCCAGCGGAAAGCCTTCCTCAATGCTATCATGCGCTATGGAATGCCACCTCAGGATGCCTTCACCACTCAGTGGCTTGTGCGAGATCTCCGTGGCAAGTCAGAGAAAGAGTTCAAGTGAGTCTGCATTGGGCAGGAATGGGAGACTCACAGCAACTAGTCCTTTTGGGGGAGAGTGAGAATTGGGCTTTTTCTTGGAGACGGCATTTCCTTAATGTATTGGTTGGTTCTTTGTGGGACAGTGAAGTATAAGCTGGGATTGTTGCTTACTCTCTTGGACCTGACTCTTCAATCACCAAAAGCAAACGCTTTTATAGGAGTAGCATGGCTCTACAAGCATGTAATGCATACTCTCCCCGAGTCTTTCTTGGCTTTGATTGTTTCTGGCTCAAGACTCTTGAGTTAGCTGTGTATCCTCTATGTACATAGTGATTCTATTGGGAAATTCTCCCTTAAAAGAGCCTGGAGCCCCAGAACTTTGTTACATGTTATGGGTTAAGAATCTTGGGGTAATTTCCCGTATGTGCTGGAAGGGGTCTGACAATGCATGCTTCCAGATAATGCAATTTATGGACTAACTGCTTGTCTCTCAATGGCTGCAGGGCCTATGTCTCGCTGTTCATGCGCCATCTGTGTGAGCCCGGAGCTGATGGTGCAGAGACCTTTGCAGATGGGGTCCCACGGGAAGGCCTTTCCCGGCAGCACGTCCTTACTCGCATTGGGGTCATGTCACTTATACGCAAAAAGGTAGGGGCCTGGCAGAGCAATGTGGCCTTTGCTGGCCATGCAACTGTAGTCACTGGGGTCTTGAGTTAGAGTTACCTCTCCTTTCACACTTTAGTTGTGTGCTCAGTGATCTGCCTCTACAGGTGTAAAGATGAGCTTTGGATGACTCCTCCAGTGATAAGTCTTTCTCTCCCTCTTGTGCAGGTGCAGGAATTTGAGCATGTGAATGGCCGCTGGAGTATGCCAGAACTGGCAGAGATAGAGGAGAACAAGAAACTTTCACAGCCCAGCTCACCCTCTCCCAAAACTCCAACTCCTTCAACACCAGGGGATACGCAGCCCAATACACCTGCCCCTGTTCCTCCAGCTGGTGAGGGTTCCCCTCCTGTACAGCCCTGTGTCCTGACCTTAGCCTGGCTGTTCCCCTCACCGGAGCTGTGGTGCTGGGGCCTGGGGGTGGACACAGATCAGCTCACTCTCATGTTAGGAGGGCTGCCAAAGACATGTACAAGCCCTTAAAGGCAAGAGAGGACACTGGCTTTCCTGGGATGAGCTGACACCAGTGATAAGCCCAGCATTTGTAGTGGGCAGGGAAAGGGGGGGTTATATTAGTTCCATTTTGATGGGCCTGATCTCTGGGAGCAAAGGAGACATGGGCTTGGTAACGGAAGACCTTACTGATTAGCTTCTCTCTTGTCTGCTGTGGGGAATACACAGAAGATGGAGTAAAAGTAGAAGAAGGAGCTGGTGCTAAGGAGCAAGGAGAACCAGCTGAACCAGAGAAGGAGCTCAGTGCCTCTGCCACTGAAACAGAGGCCCCTATGGAGGTGAGTTGTGGCTTTTTTGCCTTGTAATTTCTTTTGAGAATTTCTCTACTTCTGCCCCCTCTTCATTTCAGCTGAGGCAGAGATGAGTTTATAGAGTGATACTTGAAGCTTATTCTCTGGTCCTCAGAATTGGCCTCACAGTTTTGTGTGCCTTTGCTTTTCAAACAACTGTGATTGTGCTCTGTTGTCATGCACTGGTATATTTTGTGTTTCACTGATGGCTGTCCTCAGCAGTGTGCTCAGCCTGTCAATACACCACCCCAGGAAGCAAAATCCCCAGTGAACTCCACAGAAGCAGATGAGAAAAAAGTAGAGGAAACAGAAGTGAAGGAAAGATCAGATGAACCAATGGAAGTAGAAAGCAAAGGTACAAAGCACTTCATCTTAAAGAAATAGGCTTGAATGTAGAAAACTGTGGGAAGTTACAGAATAGTATTGGGTTTCACTGGTTGAAGAAAAAAACTGTGGACTTGATATGTTCCTGTCCATCTCATGTTCCCCTTCTTTCCTGCAGCTGATGTGGAGAAAGTGGAAGACAAAGCAGCTACTGAAAATCCCTCTGACCCTCCTGTAATCACTCTGGATGAGAAAGGTGATGCATGATGACTGACTTCCTTAACCCTTCTTCTGCAAGGATTCCTTCTGGGTCCAACTTTTTGTGGTATCTGCCATGTTTGTTTTAATAATTTCCTGTTGTGCAGATGACAAAAAAGATGATGATAAGAGAGATGTGGTGATGCTGCAGAATGGAGAGATGCTGAAGGAGTCAGTAGATGAAAGGCACAAGAAGGCAGTTAAGCAGCGCTTCATGTTCAACATAGCAGATGGTGGTTTCACTGGTATGAGATCTTCATTTGCTTGAATGTGCTTATAAGCTCCTGCTTATGTTTGTGAAATGACATCCAACCATTCTGGTGTCTCCTGCCTTTCCAGAACTACACTCCCTCTGGCAGAATGAAGAGCGGGCTGCCACTGTCACCAAGAAGACCTATGAGATCTGGCATCGGCGTCATGACTACTGGCTCCTAGCTGGGATTATCAAGTATCCTTGCCATGACAGACACATTCTCCCACCTTGTACATAATTTGTCACAGTGAAAGTGACTGTTCTGGATCTGACTGGAGTAGGTTAAGTGAGAGAGTGCTTCATCTTCTTCGCAAGAGTGATGGTGGGAGGGGGAGCTTCCTGCAGTGTAGTTAAGACTTAGCAGGTCATAGTTCTCAGTCCTTTTCCTTGGCTTCTGGTTGTCCCCTCTCTGTACCCCTTTTTCCCCACTCTGGAGAACAGTACTGCCTGGGCTGTGTATTCCCTTGTTTTCACTGCCTTTGTTTGCCTGAGCTCATCCCATCTCAGTCATGGCTATGCCCGTTGGCAGGATATTCAGAATGATCCACGTTACGCCATCCTCAATGAACCCTTCAAGGGTGAGATGAACAGGGGTAACTTCCTGGAAATAAAGAATAAATTCTTGGCAAGGAGATTTAAGGTAAGGATTTCTCTTTAGTGTGATTACTGCCTGGATCTCTAATAACAAGTTCCCGCTGTTCTCAGTTTCCACCAAGAAAGTGAAAGATTTATGCAGTGCCTTTTATTTTAGGGGTAATAAAAAAGCAATATATCTCAGGATCATGCAGTTGCTCCATGATAGGAGCTCCCTTTTTTGTGGAAATGGTATTGGGGAGCTTGGTTCAGCACTCTCTATCCAGATGTTCATTGAACAACTGGTAAGCAAGTGGCTTAAGGTTCGAGCAGCTGTTTTTGTCACAGCTTCTCCTCAGTCTGCTACAACCCGCTCCATGAGCCTGAACAGAACTCTGGGTTGCTGAAAGGGCTGTTGCCTTCAGTCTTTACTTCATCCTCTTTAGGAGTGAACATAGCTTAGTTGGGGGAGTGATTTAAGAGCAAGTAAAAGCCATGTAGGTCTCAGTCTTGGGGCAAAACATTGACTATAGACTGAATGATCAGTTCTGCATTGACAGGATTCCGGTTGATTTCTTCAAACGCTTACAAGATTTTTAGACTCTTTCTATAAATTGGATGGAATACTTTTCCCTTGGGTTCAAAGAGTAATCTCTACCCCATTTGCCTCATAAAGAATGTGTAAAGAGAATCAGAGGAGAAACTGAAGTATTAGAGGAGTTGTAGTCTGTTAAACCAAACATACCCTGGTTTTCTTGCATATCTGACTTTGCTTCATGAACCCCTTCCTGTTTTGGGCTACTCAGTGAAAGGAGATTGAGTGATGCAATCTCACCTTATGAGATGGTGGGGAATTGGATTAGGAGAGGGCTGGGGGTGCAAACAAGGCTCACTCTCAGGCAAGTGCTGAAACTCATTCCTGCCCCACCTTGCAGCTCCTGGAGCAAGCGCTGGTGATCGAGGAGCAGTTGCGGCGAGCTGCCTATCTGAACATGTCTGAAGACCCATCTCACCCATCCATGGCTCTGAACACACGTTTTGCCGAGGTGGAATGCCTGGCTGAGAGCCACCAGCACCTATCCAAGGAGTCAATGGCTGGGAATAAACCAGCCAATGCTGTGCTGCACAAAGGTAATGCGGTGTGTTAAACAAGGGTGGGATTAGTTGTCCAACTGTGCTGTCCCCTCTGGGGTGTCCCTTTCCCCTCCGAACAGATGTCCCTTTCTCTTGTAGTTCTGAAGCAGCTGGAGGAGCTTTTGAGTGACATGAAGGCAGATGTGACCCGCCTGCCTGCCACCATTGCCCGCATCCCACCCGTGGCAGTGCGCCTCCAGATGTCGGAGCGCAACATCCTCAGCCGCCTGGCCAACCGCAGCAGCGAGCCCCCGCCGCCGCCCCCTCCCCAACAAGTACGTACCCTCTCTGGTCAGTAAGGGGCTTCTGGGGGGGAGGGGGCCTCTCTGGGCCAGCCTGGGCTCTGGAGACCAGCCCGTGAATCTCAGGTGCTCCTCTCTCGCCCTGCAGGTCGCCCAGCAGCAGTGAGTTCCTGGCCCAGTGCTGTTGACCTTTCGGCCAAGCTGAAGTGACCCCCTTAGCCCACCCCTTCACACTCTACCCCCTCTGCCTGACATTCCTGACTGGGTGCTGTTTCCCTCCATGGAAGCTGCTGCTCAGGTCTCTGGAAGGAGAAGAAACTCCTTCCTCTGCAGCCAGCCCGTTGGAGCAAGGAGTGTGTTTAGGAGACAGGGGGATGGATGTCTGATGGACTCTGTACATAGTGACTGGAGGCCCCAGCGCCATGTCTGTTACATGGAGAACCTGGCTGCATTGCTCGTTGCCTCCGCCTGGAATTCCAGATTTCGTTCTTAATTTTATTTTGAGTTTGTTTACTGAGACAAGTGTGCAGGCAAGACCAAGCAAAAGCCAGGACAGAGACAAAGCTACCTCCATCAAAATCCTTTTTAATACAAAAACTGACCGGACTTGTCAACTAATAAGCAGCTTGAAGACAAAAGAAAACAACAATGAAAAACCAACAAAAAACAGAGCAAAACGTTGATAAAACTGAAAAAATAAAGTTTCCTTGTATTTTATTTTGTTGTCTCTATTATCATGAGTGTACTGGGGTAAGTATAGGGTCTCAACATAAAAAAAAAGAGGTAGTCATGTCTTTCTGCTGTATCAGAGCAGCTTTTGGGGTATCCTAGACCTCTGAGAAGGACAGTGGATATCCCAGCGCTGGCAGTGTTTAAAGCAGGTTTGCTAAGGCTTTGAGGAAGGTGGTCTCAGGAGTGGTGTCCCTACCCCTGGCACGGATGTTGGGCTAGATGCCCTTTAAACCTCTTCGCCTCTCATTCTGTGACTCCCCTTTCTCTGCTGTCTGCCCTGGGCTGTTTCCCCCCTGCCGGGGCCGCAGGGCCCGCCTGAGTGTTCCTGCGGCGCGATTCCCGCTCCCGGGGGCTCCCGCGGCGGGGCGGCCCCACGCATCCGGGGGCGGGGTCACTGCGCCGTGACGTTGGCGGCGGGGCCAATCAGCGATCACGGTCGGGGGCGCGGGGGCGGGCCCAGGGCAGGCGCGTGCGCCGGTGCGGCGGCGGCGGGGAGCTCTGCACGTGCGGCGGAGGCGCGCGGTCCCGCGGCGCGGCCATGGGGCGGAAGCTCGACCCCACCAGGAAGGAGAAGCGCGGCCCCGGGCGCAAGGCCCGCAAGCAGCGCGGGGCCGAGGTGGAGCTGGCCCGCTTCCTGCCGCCAGGTAAGTGCGGCCTGCACCGGCCCGCGGCCGGCCCGCGGCGCCCGCGACCGTCTGACCGCCGCGTGTCTTCCCGCAGAGCCGGAGACGGGCAGGAAGAAGCTCTCCAGTCACGGCAGAAAGAGGTGAGGGGGGCGCTCCGGCGGGCCGGGCTGTGCGGGCCGGGCCGGGGCTGATCGCTGCTTCCCCTCCCGATGCAGGGCTGCCAAGAGGCGACTGGGAGCGGGCAGCGGCCCGGCGGGGAAAAGGCCGCTCGGAGGAGGAGCAGGAGCACAGCGGGAGCCGGCAGGTGAGTGCGAGCGGGTCCGAACCGGGCTGACGGACCAGCGGTTCCCCGTCCTGCTTCCCTCCGGGCGCTGCCGCACCGCCCTTCTCTAGCGTCGTTTTCAAGGCAAGGGACACGTGGACTTAGATTATTTTAAATCACAGAATCCCAGAGTATCCTAAGTTGGAAGGGACGCACAAGGATAATTTAGTCCAGCTTCTGGCCCTGCACAAGATCACCCCAAGAATCACCCCATATTCCTGAAAGTGTTATCCAAACACTGCTTGAACTCAGACTAACTTGGTGCTGTGATCAATTGCTTGGGAACTTGTCCCAGTGCCCAGCCACCCTCTGGGTGAAGAATCTTTTTCCGATATCCAACCTAAACCTCCCCAGACACAACTTTGGTTGCCGTTCCCTTGGATCCTGTCACTGGTCACCACGGAGAAAAGACCAGTGCCTGCCCCTCCTCTTCCCCTCTCGAGGAAGTAGTAGCCTGCAGTGAGCCCTACCTTCAGTCTCCTCCAGGCTGAACAGACCAAGTGACCTCAGCCACTCCTCCCAAGGCTTCCCCTCCAGACCCTTCATCATCCTGACCCTCTTTTGGGTTCCCTCTCACAGATATGAATTCTATCTGATTTCTGGTGGCTGCCATGCCGGGAGGCAGTGTAGTCTGAAGAACTAGTCAAAGGTTTCTCTTCTGTATTTTAAATCCATTTTTAACTTATCTCCCATTCACAGCAAGGTTGGTGCAAGCTGCTTTTATAGCTCAGGCTTTTAAATCTTTGTGTTGCATCTTATGTAGCCCAGGAAACTGTTGAAATAGAAGGAAGAGTAGACAAAGATTTGGGCAAATACCATAAGAATTTTTTGGCAGTGCTTTAATTTGGTAATTCTACTTAGATCTCCTGAAAGATTCACTGAGGGAGAGGTGAGAACATGCCCAGTGCTTTATGAGATGTAGAGAGCAAGCAGTCCCTCCCTTTGGACAGGCAGCTCAGGACTCAGACTAAGACCTTTTTGTGTAACAGCTGAAAAAGCAGAGCAGCTGATTTTGGAAGTAATGCCTAACTTTTAACCACTTTTTCTGCTTTTAGTTGAAGAGCAGCTGTCCCCACAGAAAGAGAAACGTGCTGTAAAGGCAGCAAGACAAACTGCCCGTGGCCAGTCTGGCTTCAGTGATAGCAATTCCAAGTGGCTGGCTCCAGCCAAAGCCAAGAAAACCCAACCTAAAGGAAACCATGTGGAATTCTCCAGTGATGGTGAGGTGGAAGAGGAAATCTGGGAGATGGAGGAGGAGGATGGGAGCAGCGAGGAGATGGTGGATGATTATGGTGCCTCATCATCAGAGGAAGAAGAGGTAGGAACTTCTGCCCTTAATTACACAATAAATACTTGGTGTTGTTGGCTGAAAGGACCACTCGGGCTTGGGGGGAAAGGATGGCTTTAGTGGCAGGGGATGGTGAGGTGGTGAAGAACTTTCCCCTTTCCTTCACAAGAATGATTTCAAGTTCAGCAGCTGATTCCATGTCTTGGTTTGAAAGACAGGTGTCTGCTAGGGAAAATACGGAGCCCTCCCCTTGCAATGGAGAATGCAAACCCCCTCCCTCCAAATTATTATAAATTTGAAATTAAGGGGCTTTCAGGCAAAAAGATGTGGGAATGGGAATAACAGGGTTTTTTTACTTATATATATATATATGTCTAACAAAACAAGCAAACAAACAAACAGCTACAGCATTAATAATAAGACAGAACCAAGAACCTCGAGGGACCACAAATCCCAGGGCAGTCTGATCTCTGGCTCTGAGGCACCAAGCTGTAACAGTGGGAGATCCCGGGCTGGTGATGAGGTGGATGGGCAGTTCCACAGTGGTGGCTGGAGCAGCAGAGATGTCCTGGCTGAGCAGAGGGTGAGGTCAGCGTAGGCAAAAGCCTCAAAGCAATGGCGGGACAGGATTGGGGAGAGCTCAGAAATCCCCGGGCACACGAGCAGATGGTGGTAGGTTTTCCCAGGAGCGGAATCGATGGTGACAGTGAAACTCCTCTCACAGCAAGTGAACAGCCTGGGCATCCTCTCCTCGAAGTGCCATGGGCAAGAGTGCCCACTCCCCAGCCCCCTCGTCCCTTTGCTGCCCCAAATCTTGCATTACCAGGTTCGGTCTTCTCTTCCCTGGCTTCTTTTGTCTTTGGTTCAGTACTGATAGGTACTCGGTCCTTAAGTGTCGTTCTTGAGGGAAAAAATTCCAAAAGGGAAAAAGAAAAGAAACTAATGTAACCCCCAACATTACAGCACAACATTGACTGCTTTTGTTTGTTGTCCCTTTTAAACAGAGCAAGTAAGTTTCACAGATGGTGAGAAATAAAGGGATGACTGTGGATGTTTTTTGATTCATCTTTTGTCTCTTTTTAGCTGCTGCCTATTGAAAAAGCTGCCCTGAAGCAGAAGCCTGACAGGTGAGTGTGTAAAGCCTTTCCTGGACAGATGAGGAGCCTGTGTTGTTATTTTTCTGCCTTTCCTGCCATCTTAGAAATGGTAGTTGAGAAGTGTCTGTGTGATCCTGTTCTTTGTCCTTAGGGAAGGCATCAATGAAGATGACAGCGAAGAGGAAGAGGAGGAGGACGAGGAGGAAGAGGAAGCGGAGGAGGCAAGCAAGCAGAAAATGGGACAGAAGGAAGAAGAGGGCCCAGATGTGCAGCTCAACCTGGATATAGATGAACAGTTTAAACTGCCAACTAGTGAAGAGATTGAGAAGGAGGATATCCTTTTTATCTGTGACATCCATAAGCCATGTGCCTGATGCAGCACGGGGCCTGAATTGCAACCAAAGAGCTTCACTTGGACTTTATCATGTATATTGCTTAGCAAAAGTGTCTCTGCATGACAAGGTATTTTTAGCTGAGCTGTCCTAATAGATACTGTATAATGCTGTGCTTCTGTATAGCACAGTTAGGAAATCTGTGACGCCCTGCATGGGGCTTGGAACCTGCCCTAATTTCCTTTCTAGTCCTAAATACATATGGATGTCTTATTACGTGGTTTGTTCCTCTCTTCCCTGATTTTCCTGATGGGTGTTTGTGTGACCCAGAGTTTCTAATGAGAGCAATTCTAGCATCCAAAGTGCTTGCTGCTGGACTTTGGTGATTTTAATTTCTTGCTTCCTTTCTTACTTTGCTCTTTACCCTTTGGTTGCCCTTGGGGAACTTCTAGTCTCTTTTTTGCTGCAGGTGATGCTTTCAGTATTAAAGCACTTCTTTTGGGTTTTGTTTTTTTTTTTTTTCCTATTTCTCTCAGTTTATCGAAAATAATTCTTTTAAACACTCTCTAGTTCTGCCTTGGGAACTTTTTTGTCCTGTATCTGCTGAGCCCTGATGGAAGCATCATTCTGGCAGAGCCTTTCTGGTGCTGCTGTGGCGAGTCCAGCATGGCTGATTGCACTCACAAAGAGCCCCTGTGGCAGTTCCTTGGCTGTTGGTGATTCCTTGACAGTGTTCCACCAGCTGAGCCTCCTGACCTGCATGTCATTCACCAGCGCATCCAGGGCAACATGGAGGTGCTGCAGGACTTTGGGGTGAGGCGGGAGGAGGGCCGCTCCCGGCAGGAATACCTGGCGCTGCTGCGCCGCGACATGGCCGCCTACTACTCCTACAGCGACTTCCTGCTCACCAAGCTCATGGACATCTTCCCACTGCCTGAGGTGAGGTCCTGCCCTGCCCACAGATGTGCTGGCCCATGGGGGTTTGGCTGCCTCCCTGAGAATTCATGTTTTATCTCTGTTCTCTGGTCCTTCTCCCATCCAGCTGGTCAACTTCCTGGAGGCTAACGAGGTCCCCCGCCCTGTCACCATTCGCACCAACACGCTGAAGACGCGGCGGCGGGACCTGGCACAGGTGAGCAGGAACCAGGGGCTGTGTCCTGAACTGGCTGTCCCACAGAGCAGTGTCTCAGCCCCTTCTCCTTGCCTTGCAGGCTCTCATCAACCGTGGTGTGAATCTTGACCCCTTGGGGAAGTGGTCGAAGACGGGACTTGTTATTTACGACTCCACGGTGCCCATCGGTGAGATCACCTTTACAGTACAGGGCTGGGTTCACCTGCCCCTGCTTCCCTTTCTTTCACGTGTCATCTCCTTCTGTTCTGCCTTCCCTGCCCAGGTGCCACCCCAGAGTATCTGGCTGGACACTACATGCTGCAGGGAGCCTCCAGTCTTCTCCCTGTCATGGCACTGGCTCCACAGGAGAACGAGCGCATCCTGGATATGTGCTGTGCCCCAGGAGGCAAGACCAGCTACATAGGTACCGCCTGGAGCCTTGGCAGGGATGCTCTGTCATGTGAGGGGTTTCCAGGGGGAATAGAGTGGGACTGAACTCAAGGAAAGGAGGGGGTAGCTGTCACTGGAGGCAAAGGCACAGGAAGTTTTCATCCCCTTGCTGGTGTGTTTTGCCCTCTGGCAGCTCAGCTGATGAAGAACACAGGGATGATCCTGGCTAATGACAGCAGTGCCGAGCGGCTGCGCAGCGTGGTGGGGAATTTGCACCGGCTGGGGGTCACCAATGCTGTTGTGAGTAACTGCGATGGACGCCAGTTCCCCAAGGTATGTTCCTGGTTACTGTGCTTTCCCAGAGCTGCTGTGCTGTCCCTTCAGTGAAGTGGTGCTCTCCAAAGTCACCTGTCACGGGAGGATGAGCAGAGCTGCTGGGGAGTGTGTTTGTTATTTGATACAGAGGCAAGGAAGGTGGACCGGGAGGAGGGAGGAGTCTTCTGGTTCCCCTTCTAGTCTTGTTCTTGTTTTGAATCCCCACCTGTGAGCATAATCTACATCTACTTGTAGGTTCTTGGAGGGTTCGACCGTGTCTTGCTGGATGCTCCTTGTAGCGGAACAGGCGTCATTTCCAAGGATCCTGCTGTCAAAACCAACAAGGTGGGTGACTAGTGCAGACTCATGTATGAGTCATGAGAGAAAGGCCCTTGGGGCAGCTCTGTTCTTGAGAGATACCTACAGCACGTTTTTCCTTTCTTACTCTGTGCGTTGTACCAGGGCCAGTTTTTTGAGATTACTTCTGCAGAAGACTCCAGACTCTTGTATATTATTTGTGCTTTGCTCTCCTGTTATTCCCTCATCCACAGCAGAGGCCTGGGGTGCTTCCCTGTGCCTGTGGCATCCTAACCTTTCTCTCTCTCTCAGGATGAGAAGGATATCCAGCGTTGTGCCCACCTGCAGAAGGAGCTGATTCTTAGCGCCATAGATTCAGTCAACGCTGCCTCAGAGACAGGGGGCTACATTGTCTACTGCACTTGCTCCATCATGGTAAGTGCCTTCTACCATGATCTGCTCTGGTCACCTCCTCCTCAGGAGGTGGTGAGTTTTGGGTCCTAATGCTTAGCCTCTGGCAGGTGGAGGAGAACGAGTGGGTTGTGGATTATGCCCTGAAGAAGCGCAACGTCCGTTTGGTGGCCACGGGCCTGGACTTTGGCAAGGAAGGCTTCACCAGGTGCGTGTCAGCTCACAAGCTGCACATGTGGCTGCTCCTTGGTGGCCAGGTTTGAGCAGAGGTGTTCTATTCCTCCTCACCCCATTCCCCCTCCAGGTTCAAGGACCGTCGCTTCCACCCGTCGCTCAAGTGCACGCGGCGTTTCTACCCGCACACGCACAACATGGACGGGTTCTTCATCGCCAAGTTCAAGAAGTTCTCCAATGCCATCCCACAGGCACAGAATGGTAATGCAGTACTGCAGCTCAGCTGAGCTGGCTGTGCCTGCCCTCAGGCTGCTTCCCCTGCAGGAGCCACCCAGGTTCTTCTCACGGCACCTTTCTCTCATTTCAGATGAAGGGCCTGCGGTGGAAGCAGCAGCTCCGCCCACCATCCCCGATACTGTCACGGAGCCTCCACCAAAAAAGAAGAAACTTGAGGGATCAAAAGCTGACAAAGAGCAGAAGCTGCCCCAACCTGCTCTGAAGAAGAAACGTTCGTTGCAAGCACAGAGAAGGCCCTTGAAGGCTGCCCGGCCTGCTCCCAAAATGATGCGACCTAAAGTCCCTATGAGGAAGAAGAAGCATCGAGTGAAAGCAAATGGACAGTGAGAGGAACTGCTTTTCCACGTGTTGGTCCCTTCCTTGGAGAGCAAAGGCTGCTGCAGCTCTGTGTGCACCCCCACTTTGCTGCTCTCTGCAGGTCATCTCTGCAGCTCTGAGCACCTGGGACAATGATAGCCCCCTTTGCTCCTTTACCTTTGCATCAAGGACTGATGCACTGGCCCATTAAAAGTTTTATACTCTTGCTGAAGCCTTGTTCTTTTTCCTTGGAACATGAAATGCAAAATTTCTGCTCTGTTTCCTTATTCCTTTGCAGCAGAAACCCCTTTTACTCGCAGCTGATGCTCTGGCATTTCTGGTGTCTGTCCTCATTCCCTACAACGGGGATGTTTGTGAAGAAGCAGTGGGAGCTGAAATCCGTGCTGCCTGCATGAAGGCTGTATTGTGTGGAGCTGTCAGCTGAGTGCTTTGTCTGGGCAAGGCTCTAGCCTAGTGGTTCCCTAGTTCCCTGTTGTCACTTGGTTCACTCTTGTGACTGTCCCCATTTCACTTTTTCTGGTCCCCAGCAGTCTCTCAGTTCTTGAGCAGGGGTTGCTTTTGGTTTGTGGAGCTGTACAGTGAAGTTCTTTTTGCCTTTGTTCAACCAGATGCAGCTGCTTCTCCTTAAGACACAGCAAGCAGTGGTCTGGGCTGTTTCTATTTAAATGTCCTGTTCTGCTACATGTGAGGCTGCAGCTTTCCCATTCACTATCCATGCCACCAGGCACAGAGTGACCAGCAGAAACTGAGGGAACCTGCTGTGATGGGTGCCCAGGGAAACACAAAACAGCACTTAGGAAACATGAACAAGGAAAAAGGCCTAATCCTGTTCCTGCTCCCTGGCCCATCAAATCTGGACTATGCTGGTGGATTGTCTGCCCACACTTTGATGGGTCACTGGCAGCTGGTCCTCAGGCTTGTGGTCTGTCTGCTGCCTGGCTCTCAGACCTCCTTCCCTGCTTGCAGGCTTGCCCAGCTTGCAGTTAGCTAAGGCACCAGCAGCATGTGTGTGCAGGGAAAATGGCTGGGATTAGCTTAATGCAAGGCCAGGACAGATGGTGGAAATTGGAAGCAGGGCTGAGCCACACAGGCACACTGACCAGCAGCCACTCTCCATGTGACTGACTCCTATTTATTCTCTCCATTTCCTGTGCCTTTTGCCTCCTTCGGTCCTTCCCCTCAACATCCCATAGTAAGTTTTGCTCCCATAATCTTCTGTAAAACATTGCATGATAAACTTTACACAGTCCTGCAGTTGCCCTCCAACATCCCATCACAGATCTGCTCTTCCCCACGAAGCCCAAGATAATGCTGCTTGTTTATCACTTGTGAAGTTTCTGGCTGAAGCTCTTAGAGGTTGCACTTGAGTGGTTCCTGTAATTGTTCCATCTCTCAGTGTCTCAGGAATCCTGGTCTTTGCCACAGACCTTATTATCTTCTGCTTTTTAGGACTTATCTATCTGTGTGTTTTATTTACTATAACCCAGTTTGGAGTGGGGAAGGGCAGGGGGCCTGACTTTATCATTTTGTGTTGAATAGCCATTAAATATCTTCATAGTTGAAAATTAAGTTTTCCCCCATGCTTCCCCAGTGAATTAGGTCAGGGAGAAGCCTCTGAATGTCTCGCTTTGGGCTTGTGTGATGAGGTCTGGATTGTTGGATACAGAGGACCCAAGGGAAGATTTTAGGTGTCTTTCAGAATAATTAAATGCTAGGTGCAGTAGCACCCAAGGGAAGGAATTACTGCTTCAATACTGCATTTCTAGTACCCCCCATCTGCTTAAAGACTGTAAAACGGGGAAATGTTCAGAGAGGACAAAGACATCCTAAGTTTTGGTGAGAGAAGCAGCAAGAGCCTCTTTAAGCCCTGGGCCTGTCCTTTTGGGAGTGATGCTGATCTGTCCCATATTGTTCTTGCTGCCTGCTGAGATAACCATGTGAGTGTGCAGCCTCAGCTTGAGAACCAGTTTATCCTGATAACCCCAGCAGCAGGGATAGAGTTTTCCTGGTTGGGATCCCAAGGTAATTGACAGGTTTCTAGCAATGTCCAAATTATGATGGAATTTCAGCCCTGAAATGCAGGACTGTGCTTTATGAAATGCAGAAATGCTGCTTTAACTGTGTCAGTAAGACTTCTCTCTTGCTGAGCATTGTTCCAATCATTTGGCATGCCTGCAAACCTTTTGTTATAGCTGGGAAGAGATGGGGAGACATTTTCATCTCTCTTTGTTGGTTTGATCTCCTGCTCTTGATTTCAGCCATTGCAGTTATGGCTGCTCAGAGAGATAATGTTGAGTGAGACATTGAAATGCCACCATCGAGCTTCAGAGGCAGTACTGGGGATGCAGCAGCTGGGGACAAAGCTCGGTGGTTGCCTCTGCATCCTGGTACAAGACTGTGGCCACATTAGGCTTGTGCTTGCAGCTGCCTTCTTACTCTGGGAATCTTTTGTTACCTGAAAGCTGAGATTTCTGGAAAATGTGACTGCTGGATCATCTTTCAGTACCTTCCTTTAATGTGTTTTAATATCTGAAAGCTGCTGATAACGTGGCTTGCAAGAGCTGAGACAGAGCAAAGCAAGAACTGAGGCAGAGCAAGGATTGAAAGCAGATCTGAGGGGTAAAAATGCTGTCACAGATTAAAAGCTTGTTGAGAGAAGTCGTGATATCTGTGCTGCCTGCAGTCCTTCTCCCCAAACGGGGAGTCTATTGGAGCAGCCTTATCAGGGCACACTGAAGGCAGCCAGCTGGCAGCTCCTGCCTTGCAGCCTCCAAAGTGCTGCCAGCTCCCCTCTGCCAGGAGGGAGAGGCAGGCCCTGCACTGCTGCACCCTTGGGGTGGTGCAGGAAGGGAGATGAAGGCTTCTGGGGACAAGAGTGTGTCATGGAGAGAGAAGAGGCTCTGGCAGCGATGGGGGTTGGTCACTGACCCCAGTGATGTCATGTGCTGTAATGTCTGCTCTGGGCTGGGTGTGCTGCCTCTGGTTGCATTGTCTCATGTCTGGCTGTATCCTGAGGAAGGGGCTGAAATCCTGCACTACATACTTTGGGGACTTGGGTATGGAACTTGGATCTTTGTGCACACACTACATTGCACAGAACACCCAGAGATACACTTCTGTAGGGGTTGAAGTATGGCCAAAATCCCATCAGTGGGTCTTGTTCCCCCAGGCTGTCCATCCCTGCTTGCGATGGAGGTGGAGAGCTCCTGAGGAAGATGTCTGCAAGTCCCTCCTGCCTGATAAGAGTCAGTCAGGAACTGCTGAGAAGGTAAGGTCAGGCTCTAGGTAGGTCCCAGGCTCCAGTGCTGCCTAGAACTGCCTTCTCATGAAGATCTGGCTCCAAAACTCCCTCCTGGACTGGTGGTTGTGTATTTTTAGAAGAAAATCCATTCCCTCCTTTGCTGTTAGACAGGAACATTTCTGTGCGTTGTTCAAGTGGGGCGATTACCCAGCTGCTGGTGGCAGCTGCTCCTCTGCACCAATTTCTCCACATTTGCACCCAAATCCTGGCAGCTGACTGGGCTGATGACTTTGCTAAGCCCAAAAGTTGTGTGTTCATTCCAACACCTCCCTCTGGTTGTGGATAGAAGCAATTTTATGGGTCAGTTTTGGTGAAGAATCTTGGACGTTGGAAGACCTGGAGAGTTTACATAGAAATATTTCAGCAGTGTTGTGCAAGGAAGAAGGAAGGTACCACTGAGGAACTTGGAGGGAGAGGGAAGCTGGGAGATGGGGTACAGACACACCAAGGAGACCTATGCCTTACAAAAAGAGCCCCTGTGAAAGCTGTGGAGCTGATTTGGACAGGTTTCACCTATGAAGCACCTTTGCAAGGAGGATGTGTTAGCTACCAAGAGCTTCTGAGATCTGGGAGAGGAGGAGCATCTCAGCCTGGCAATGGATGTTACAGCTGGGCAAACACAAAAGAGACAGGTGATTTTAATAGGGGGTTGCCACCTGGGGAACCTACTTTGATTTGCCCATGGAGGATAGCGGTAGAGGCTTAATCTCTTTTTACCATGCTGTCAGCAATTAGAGACAGAGTCCCACACAAGTACCTGATCTGAACTACAGGAATTTGCACTGTCTGCTTTGCACAGGGTCAGAAAGTACAGTGCTTCTTTCTTGGCCTCAAAATCTGTGGAAGTAAGATAAATACCACCATGTTTGTGAATAAGTGTCTTTTTTCCCATTGGCTACAGGTATGATTTTAAGAGCTGTAATGAGCAGCTCTGCATGTGAGCAGTCCAGCAGTGCCACTGTTGACCCTGAGCTGATAAACTGGGGCAGGAGCAGTCAGAGGGTCTGGAGAAGTGCCAGGTGTTTGGTGAACCAAGAGGGGAAGGTAAGGAGAAGGAGCTGTTGTGCTGCAGTGAGATTGATACCCAAAGGAGGAGTGTTGTGGTCCCCTGGGTAGCAGGATTGTCTCTAGTTTCTGGGCTTCTGCAGGGGTAACTAGAAGAGGTTGGGCCTTTGCCCCAGTCATCTTCTGCATCAGTAAGAATCCTTCACTCCAGCAAGTATCCTAAGCAAGGGAAGTTAGAGAAAAAGGGAGGCTCCACACTGCCTCCTGTCTAGGAGGTTGGTGGGAAGAGGTGCTGGAGCCTGCAGTAAGCAGGGCTGTCCTGGCACTAGGTCACATCACTGGATTTGCACAGCTGAGCCCCAAGAACTACCACGGATGGAGATTCCACCACCTGCTCCAGTGCTGTGCTGGCCTCCTGGTAAAAACAGCTTTTCCTGATGGATGGCAATGCCTTCCTCCACTGGCATTTCATTAATCAGCTCCACTTGCTGGGTTCCCCCAGCTGGACAGGAGCAGGCCAAGCAGAGCTTGGGAAAGCACTTCCTGCACAGTTTGTGGCTTTGCTCTTGCCTGTGCTCCTCAGTGGCTGCACACAGCAGCAGATCCCATGTGTGACCCTGCTTGCCCAGGTGCAAGGGTGTGGAGGGGTAAAACCAGGAAAATGTGAGGGGGGAGGATGCTGGCGGAGAGCACGGGCTGGAGGCAGGCTGTGGCAGCGTGGGGGGCGGGTGACAGGGCATGGCAGCAGGAAGGAGGGAGTCAGCAGTGGCTAAAGGTCACATGCTGGGAGGCTTCTGAGCTGGAGCTGTCACTGCTGCTTCAAAACAAGCTTTGTGACCAGGATCCCTCTTGTCCATCTGTCCTTCTCTTTTTCCTGGCTGTTTATCTGGTAGCATTGTTGCCAGGCACATTGCTCCCTAGCAGCTGCTGTTGCAGCGTTGGTTTTTGGAAGATGGGGATCTCTTCTGCCAGACCACAAGGAAAGCCTTCCTGCCCTCCTCTGCCTGGACAAAAGCACAGCTTGCCACCACTCAGCCTCCCTAGTCAGAGGCAGAGCAAAGGAACATCTGCTTGAGAAGTGTTAAAAAGGAGGTGACAGATGAGGAAAGCTCACTTATTTCCCAACCTAAGCCCATCTTGGAGGGACTGAAATCCAGTTGAGTTCCAGTGGTCATGGGTGTGCCAGAGAGGATGCAGATGGTTACTGGTGGGAGAGGAAGTACGTTAAATGCAGTTGGGGGCTGCTGTGGGGAGCCTTGAGTCATGAGCAGGACAGGGGAGATAGACAGGCCACAGGATATGACTGATGCTGGACACAGCAAGGCAGGAGAGGGGAACTTTTTGCTTTGGCCTGCTCCCAGGCCTGGATGGCAGAAAACTAATGGAGGCATGGAGGAGACCAGTAGCCCCGGAAGAGAAGCAGCAGGGAACGCACAATAGGCAGACTCTCAGTCAAGACTCACAAAGCTGGCCATCCTCAGTGGAGCTGGGAAGTTCCTAGCAGTATGGATTGAGCCATACCTTTGATCCCAAGGGAAGGGCTGTAGCAAACTGGAGCATGCCCAGCTCCTTCCACAGAGCTCAGTGTAGTGTGGTGCTGGGCATCTCTTTAAATTCAAGCCCACTGCTCACTCACCCCTCGCTGATGGCTCAGCTGAGACATCAGAAGCCGCCTTGCACAAGCGCTACACTCGGCTCAGCTCCTCAGTGGAAGTCCTGGGGGAAGGGGCCAGGAGCACGCAGACAGCAAGGGAACACAGGTGTCCACATCCATAAAATATTTATGTAGAGATCGATTTGTGCGCAGTCTCCTCCCACCATGGGGATAATGGGGTGAGGGGCGACGCCAACGCATTCGGCAAGATTCACCTGGGGTAGGGGTCAGGGGGTAAGACGGAACGACCTAAAGTGGGCTAAAATAAAGGACATGAAACCAGACCCGAGGCTGCTGTGTGAACAAGGAAGGAGGAAGCCAGTTGCAAGCGAAGCATGATATCTGAGAGGCTGTCACCACACAGCCTCCTCTGCCCGCTGGCTCGCCATTGTCCGGCGGCAGCTCCCCGTGGGCGGGCTGAGGGCACAGCAAGAGCAGGACTGTCTCGGGGGGCTCGGGAGAGGATAACAAGCTTTGGGGTGCAGAGGCAAAGTTATGCCCTCCTTAAGAGGGGCAGCTGTGGGAAAACACTAAAATCTATACAAGAAAGAATAAAATATTCAAAAGGAGGCAGAGGCACGCTGT